>JAMXBD010002178.1:0-229603 GCA_024138025.1 Combretum micranthum | reverse complement strand
GCATAAGGCTTCTTCTTCCCAAACCACATGTGAGGTTACTCCTGATTCTGCATCAGATAGGGCCTTTGATGTGTTTCCTTAATTTTCGGGGACCCGACATGCCGCTACACAGTCGCCACTATTCTTTATAGCAGCCTAACAAGTGCTGGATTCCGTGTGTTCCTAGATGATTAAGAGGTTCAGAAAGGCGAAGTTATTGAAGGAGAGCTGTTGAGTGCTATTACCAGCTCAAGAATCTACATCTCCATTTTCTCCGAGAACTACGCTTCCAGCAAGTGGTGCCTCCGTGAACTTGCACTAATGATTGATTGCTGGGAAACTTCGATGGGTGACAACGAAAAGGTGATTTTGCCCATCTTCTACGGTGTTAAAGTTACTAAAAACGTCAAGCTTAGGTCAGATTACACCACCGCCCTGCAAAAGCACTGGGACGAGCTTGGTGAAGTTGTTGTAAAGCCATGGAAGGACGCGCTTCGGAAGGTAGCCGAAATCAGGGGGTGGAACTTGAAAGATCACGGCCTGAGTGAACTTGCGAATCTTATCAACAAGGAGGTTTTCAGTAAGCTTACCACAAGTGAAGGTATTACTTGTTTGCCTGATTGGTTGGTTGGTATTGATGAGCCAGTAGAGGATATTATGAAATTGTTAATGGAAGGATATCCAGATGTCTCGTATGTCATGATACATGGCATGGGCGGAATTGAAAAACAACTCTGGCTGATGCTGTCTTCAGGAAAATCTCTTCTCGTTTTCAAGGTAGTTGCTTTTTGAGAGATGTTCAGCGATCGTTAGTGTCACTGAGCTCTATGGTATATCAACCGAGATTGTTGCCATACTGGTGGACTTCCATTGTTGCTCCAGGTCATTGGTTCTTCACTTTATAAACAAGACAATGGAACATGGAAATTCATATTGGAGAAGCTAAAGAAGGCACCTCATAAGGATGTCCAAGAAACATTGATGATAAGTTATGAGGCATTAGAGCATGAGCTGCAGTAGCTTTTTTTGGATATTGCATGTTTCTTCGATGGCGAAAAGATGACAAATCCATTTTATTTTTGGAAGGCTTGTAGTATTGAAGGTATCAGCATAACACTTTCAATCATCTTTGTACTCTGTTCCCAAGAATTATGATCAATCTGTACATGTGTGTACTTTTTTTATTTTGTATGTCTTCATGACAATAAAATTCTGCATGAGTGAAACCTTCCTTGTTTGTGAAACTAATTCGTCTCATTTTCTTGCAATGCAGGGCTCTAGGTTGAAGTGTTGGATCTTCATCACGTATCCTTTTGACTTCGTCTTTGTAAGCATGATTTTCTTGTTTTATGAACTCATATTAATGTCATCAACTATTAATGATTCTTGTGTTCAAGAAGAATACTCAATCTTCAAACATTCTTGTCTATCATGTATTCTATTCATTCACCAAATGATTATGGTGTCTCATGATGTTTAAGACAAAGCTCTTTGTTGTCCGTGTTCCGACCGCATAAATGGCAATCTTGAGACCATATACTGTATGATGACACTCTCAGTCGTCTGTGTCCCAAACTTTACGTGACAATCTTGGAACCGCACATTACGTCTGTGTTCCATTCCTCATGTGATGATCTTGGCACCGCACCGCTATGAGAGAGGCTCTCCTCAGTTGTCTGTGTCTCACTCGCCCATGCGATGATCTTGGAACCGCACTACTGTAAGAGGGGACTCTTTCTCGTCTTGTGCGCTTAGTCATTTGGTGAATGAATGCGATACTTTGGTAGCTAATACACTTGTTGTGTATGTCTCATGCTTTTAATTTGAGTTCACAGATGGTACATATTGTCTTCTAAATCAAGGTTTTGCATAAACAACTTCATCTACTATTTTCATTGTACCAAGACTCTTTCTCCTTTTTTTTTCATTATTTTAGTATCAACCTTGCTTTCTTCACCGTCTTGTAGATGAACGATATCATAATAAGTAAATACTCTAAAGTAGACAACTGTCTGGTATGTATCATTGACCTTGTCAGAAAATTAGATGGTAGGAGACAAATTGTTGATGACACGTGCCATGTTTTTGGAAAATAGCACTCGAGTACCTTTACTTTGATAATATGGATAATGATTGATGGTTTCATTCAAAGTATGAATCCTATACCAGCGCTCCTTGAGACTTTGTAACATATCATTGCCCCACTTACTTTGTATAAATCTAGCACCTATGCTTGTCATAGCTCATAGTGCATGCAATACCCCTTTTTTTTTGTACTCAAGTTTGTACGTCGTTTCCTATGCTCCTTTGAACTTGCTTGGGCCATCATTGCAATATCTTGAAGGAACACTTCGACTTCGTTTGAAGACAAGCATTATTTTTATGCATGTACTTTTAATTGACTAATTGTAGTATCATTATATAAGAGCGATGTAGCATCATGAGCAAGTGTCACATACGTGTACATGTTTTGAGCATATTGCACAAATGAACTTCATGCATTGTTGCATAAGTGAGGATCACGTACAAACAAACATTCTGCACTTCAAGCATCACAAATGTGCATTGCACATTATTGATCTGTGATAGGCATCCACTCGTGTCTTTCTTTGCTGTAATCTTCTTGGTCATGCAATACTGTCTCCCTTTTCCTTTCAATATGAGTTGTATCGAATATACGAAACTGACTAGGACAATAAAATCAACTCATCATCTCTATATCCATTTATATTCTTGATACTCATTTTCGCCTTGGTGATACATCTAGTCATCATACGCTTTGGACTAGTAGCTCTCATATGATTGCAACACATAAAAGGATGTAGTAGTAGGATCACTTCAATCCCTTTGACACTTGTAGAGTCATTATAGGCATCATCGACAAAGAGCATGTCTAGATAACAAGGATTGTCATTGAAACACAACACTTAGTTTTAAAACATGCTCTTTTTTTTTTGTGATGATACGCGCTTAGGAGCAAAGCTTCAACCAAGCAGCAATATTCTCTAATATAAAAGATGAGTGGAATTATCATGTGCATTGAAGTAGCACTGCCACTTCCTTGCAATGATGTTTAGACAATCCATTTAAGGAACATGAACATTCACGCTTATGCAGATAGTTGCATTCATTATCAATCGCGCTCATGCAGTGACGGTAGCACTTGTTATCAATCGCGCTCATGCTGCGATAACATTTGTTATCGACAACTTTTTATTAGTCAAGGGGGTATTTCCCACTACTCAACTATATAGTACTTGTGCAGAATACCATATGCCAACGATTACTTGGCTCAATAGGGGTTGTCAAGGGGATTATCTCCACTACTTGACAACTAAAATACCAAGAAGAAAGCGGTGATGAGCTATCAACATCGTGCGCCTGGGAGCTAAGCTCTGACCCGTCAGCAACGATGTCTAAATCAAATGTTATATTTGTTATTGTTTTTCGTTCATTACTAAAGGGTAATCTTACTCAATTTGATGTCGATCCTTTTTTTTTTTTAAACTAGCTTTGCGCACTAAGAAGATTAATTTCTTACTTTGCAGCGACAATAGCGATGAAAAGGAGGATAAGTGATCATGCCATCATATTTTCACGAACAATACTCAGTGATTGAGTAATATAATACAGTTCATTCATTAGGTATGATAATAACACTCTTTGTCATAAACAGCTCTTTCTTCAATCCATGCGCTGCTTTACATTTTCATCCCATCATAAGCCTTCTTGTGTTTCTTTACACCTCCACGACAACCGCGCTTCTTTCTTTTGTTAAATTCTCGAGTCTTAATTTCTTCCCTGCGGGTAGTGATTCCGTGTGGGATTCCACTAAATTCATGTCTGCTTCATTTTCATGTTCATAGAAAAAGGTAGCTTCAGCAAAGTGGAGTTCATTACGATTGAATGGATTCTTTGTTGCATGGATTAGGATATCACTTCCACCCCAATGACCTTTCATGCACTGATGTTGTGTTGAAGGTATCATGTTGTATTCGTGCAGCCATGTCCTTCCTATGAGAAGGTGATAGGACACCGGCGCATCAATTACATGAAATGTAGCGTGGCTATGAATGGGCCCAACTTTAAAACTTACTTTGACATAACCCAGTGTCATTATAGAAGATTCGATAAAACTGTTCACTGCAATGGGATGCTTCATCAAGTACCGGATATCTATTCTTGCAGCTTTGAAAGTAGACATGGGCATGATATTGAGTGAGGATCCATTATCGATGAATGTCCTCTTGATAGGGTAACCATTGAGTATACTCTCTACATACAAAGGACGATTGTGATTGAAGTTCTTCAAGCGTGCATCAGTTCTAGTAAATGTAATTGCATAATCCCTTGTAGAGACCACTCTTTTCTTAGGTTGAACTATGTCGCATCCACTATAATGACCTTGCGCAATTTGGTTAAGTACAGTCGTTGCTGCAAATCGTGCATGATCATCAAATCCAAGGAGATCAAAGAAATTCTTAAAATTTGAAGTCTTTAGTAAAGTAAAGATGACATTATCATCCCCATGAGTTTCAATTTTGAGTGTATTGTCATTTTCTTCATGTCCCCCAACTAGCTGTGTGTCTGTTGACTCCATCATAGTAGGATCATGGGTAATGGCATTCACAGCACCGCGTTGATTGCCATGAGCTGGAAGTGGGTTGTTCCTGACATCATTATTCTCGATGATAAGTTCACCATCCTCAACTCTTTCATTAAAGATCCTCTTCAAAGTAAAACAATCCTTAGTAGGATGCCCCACAATCCTGTGAAATCTACAAAATTTAGGATTATTTTTTTCTTCATGAGTTGGCAAACGTTCTACTCTTGGGAGTTTGAGATTTCCATCTCTTAACCACTGATCTAGCACAGCGTACACCTTTCCCATTGAGCAAGGATATGTTGGTGCTTCTTTTGCCCTCTCACCCTTGGGCTTCTCAACTCTTGGTCTCTTCCCTTCTTTGAAATCTTCACTTTGAGCCAAGTTCACCGATGGATCTCTCTTGTTAAACTTCATATTTCCTCCTCTCTGTCGCGCGACAGAATTGTTAGTCCTTCGTGCATTCTCAACCAGAGTGGAGAATGAAGCTAAAGAAAGATTTTCTAGATGCACCGCGTACTCAGTAAACATGCCTTGGATACAAATTTTCACCAACTCTCTTTCATCACATATGTCTTGGATGTCTAGTGAACGCTCTCTGAAGCGCTCAATATAATCCATTAAGTCTTCCTTGGGCTTTTGACGAATTCGTCCCATATCAGTCAAGGTCACTCGTTCTTGTGTGGAGAAAATTTCTCCAGGAACATTTTGCACATGGTTGCCCATGAATCTACAGATCCAGGGGGAAGATTCACGTACCAAGTGTACGCTTTCTCTGTGAGGGACTTAGAAAATTCCTTTAACTTTAAATCATCATCAAATCCATAAACCTCTAGTGTTTCAATGAACTTCAACAAATGTTCCTTGGCGCTTCCCTTTTTACCATTGAATAGCATGAATTTGGGACTTACATAGTCCTGAGGGTATGGCTTAGCAGCAATACGTTGATTGTAAGGGAGCTTGAGATCCAATACTCCCACATCAGACTTAGCTTGTATTTCCCTTAGGTACATGTCCAGATCTTTCTTCGTGACGAAAGTACCTTTAGGAGTTGAAGTAGTAACTTCAACTGGTATAGCTAGTGGCTGTTTGAAGTAAAGTTGCATTGGGTTGAATAGTGGGTCCACCAATGACAATTGGTGGTGTAGCTTGAGGATGAAGATCCTCCAAGTTGAGCATGTAATGCAGGCTGGGAAGTTGATGGTGTTCCAAGTGAGTTCCAGTATTCATTACCTGAGGTGCAAGCGGTTGTGTGATTACAGGCTCTAATGGAGGGATTTGCTCTCCAACTCTGGTAGGATCTTGTTCAGGAATAGGAGTAGGATTAGCAGGTGGAGCAACTTGAGGTGCCTGAGAAGCGCGTTGTTGCGCAACAACAACAGGGCTCGACGAAGTCGCACCTTGTTGTGGCAGCAATAGCAGCTATTCCAGGCAGGTACTGAGCAAATATTATCATGAATTGTTGGAATTGTTTTGCAGACTCTTGCATTGATTGATGACTTGCTTGGTATTTTCTTGCACAGCGCGTAAGATCGCAGCATTATCGATTTGAGCACTAGTAGGTTGGTTCATCCTCAAGTGCTGGCATGTCATGTTCAGTAGCCTCGGGATCAACATTAAGTTCTTGAGTCGTACCCTCAGTGGGATCGGAGTCTCTTTCTTGGAGGTGCCATCATGCGAGTGTTGATTTCCCTTTCCCCAGTGGAGTCGCCAAAAATGTGTGGGTATGAATCTGGATGCAATGATCACGTACGTGTCGCGTGATATCGCGCTACGCGTGACCTAGGGAAACAACACGTGATAGGATGATCAAGAGAGTATCGTGTAGGGAGAGGAGTAGGCAATCTCAATAGGCTCTAACACACGTGTGACAGGCGAGGGAGCTATTGAGCATCAACCTCACTAAATACCACGAATATCGTGTGCGTTCTTGAGTGAGTCAAGTAATTGATTCACTAAGATGGAAATCCGCAGCACAACGGTGTTTGTCCAAGATTTCACCTTGTCCAAATGAGGTAAGGACTAAGGTATTTATAGAGAATCTAGCTTTCGATGTCATCCGTCAGATGAGACACGACCGACGGCTAGGATGAGTCCCTCTCATTATGGATATGGATGTGGGCTCCCTTATGGACCCAGGCCCATAAGGCCTTCATTGTAATGTGTGTGAGCCAATTTGAGAAAGGTTGGAATTGGGCAGGCCAATTCCAACGGACCCTACTCCAAGCCTTCCATGCCAAAACTCCCATGATCATCCCAATTGGATTGGGCTTAACTCTTTAAGCCCTGTCACATTAGCCCAAAGAGTTAAATCCAAATGAGAATTAGGCTCAAGGCCTTTGTAATCAGATTTGTACATCTACAATAGATATTTGAATGTCTAGGAACAACAAACCTAAATGTTGTCTATAGGAGATATTTGGTTATTATATATGGAATGGAGTACTTTTGATGGGCTAATTTGATCACAGTTTTCCTTGGGCAGTTTTGAGGAGATTCTTCGATAGTAAGTCATACTGTGCCATTTTAGTAATCATTTACTTGAGGCAATACTATAGAATATTATGTCAAGCATTTGGAAAGAAAGTACTCTGAAATTAACTTTCTCCATTCTGTATGTTTTCAAAATAAGATCTGAAGATGCAGATTTCTTCTATTTTGATAATTAAAAATGGCAGACACATATAGGATGCTGAATGTCATTGTCCACTTATGCTTAAAATCTCTTAAATTTGCTTTAATGGTGTTATAAAATAGTAACTAAATACCTTTTCTTTTGGATTGCATACTACTAGATATCTCACATTTAGTAGATTGTGTATTTTTGATATATTGCTGTTTCTTTCTTGTTTCTGATGGAAAAAACAGGGGGAAAAAGATTGGGAACCTTTCTTTTTTATTGGATCATTTTTATTCTTATCCCATAGAGTTAAAGCTTGATCTTCCTTGATGGATCATTTTGTGAAGTTGATGAGTTGTGTAAGAGAACAAAGAACATTAAGAGAAGTAAAATTTATCATATTCGAAGAGTAACAGAACAAGAAGATGGAAAAGGAAAAGTTAGTTATTTCTGATAGTGACTGAAGCTATTTATAACAAGAAGGATAAAACAGAAAAATAACAAACAAAACTAAACAACCAATCTACTTTGTACACGTGGAAAAATATAAAAAATAAATATCTTCACATCCCCCCCTCAAGGTGGAGCTGCTAAAAGACCCAACTTGAACTTGGAAGAAAGAAATTGAGCGGCAGATGGAATCTTGGTAAACAAATCAGCAAGTTGATCGGATGAACAAACATGAACGGGCTGCAAGAAACCAGAGAAAATATAATGGCGAATAAAATGCACATCGATGTCAATATGCTTAGTACGCCCATGTAAGCAAGGATTGTGAGCAATAAGAAGAGCAGACTTATTGTCACAATAAAGAGGAATAGGACGGTCAATGAACAAGCGAAGATCACGTAAGATATAAGTAGTCCACAGAAGTTCTTTAACAGCAGCCGCCATGCTCCTATATTCAGCTTCAGTGGTGGAAGTGCTCACAGTATTTTGTTTCTTGGACTTCCACGAAACTAAGCTGGAACCAAGCAAGATACAATAACCACTCAATGAGCGTCGATCAAAAGCAGAGGAGGCCCAATCAGCATCAGAAAACACCCGAAGTTCCAAAGAATTGGTGACAGGATAGAACAGTCCCAAATCTACAGACCCTTTGATATAACGCAGCAGATGAAATGCAACACAAATGAGAGTCATGAGGACGTTGCAGAAATTGACTTAATTTGTTAACAGCAAATGCAATATCGGCCTGGTAAGGGTCAAATAGAGGAGACGACCAACAATGCGACGATACAATGAAGGATCAGACAACAAAGAAGCTGAGTCTTTAGTGAAGGAATGATCATATGGCAAAGGCAACTCAACAGGTTTACAAGCAGTAAGACCTGTATCAGATAAGATGTCATAAATAAATTTCCGTTGATGAAGCATAATTCCGACATCAGAACGACAAATCTCCAGGCCTAAGAAAAAACGAGCTTCATTCAAATCTTTGATAGTGAAGGCAGCATGTAATGCTTGTTTCAAAGACTTGATTTCAGCCAAGTTATTTCCTGTAATCAACATATCGTCCACGTATAAAAGAATGACCAGAAAAACATCTTGTTTATGTAGAGTAAACAAAGAATAATCACTAGAGGACTGTATAAAACCTTGAGCAATCAAAAAAGTGGATATTTCAATGTTCCATTGACGAAAAGCCTGTTTCAATCCATATAGAGACCTTTTAAGTCGACAAACTTGACCAGCTGATGCTTTGGAATAACCAGGAGGAGGTAACATATATATCTCTTCATTAAGAAAGCCATGTAAGAAGGCATTATTGATGTCAATTTGATGGATAGGCCATGCATAGGTTGCAACAACAGTAAGAAGAATGCGAACAGTAGATAATTTGGCCACTGGTGAGAAGGTTTCATGATAATCTAACCCCTCTACTTGAGTATACCCCTTTGCCACTAACCGATCTTTATAGCGTTCAATACTACCATCAGCCTTGTACTTGATCTTATACACCCATTTAGAACCAATAGCTTTCTTTCCATGTGGCAACGTAGTTAATTCCCAAGTGTCATTCATTTCTAAAGCAGCAAGCTCTTTGTCCATAGCATCAACCCATTCTTGATGTTTTGATGCTTGTGAATAACAAAAAGATTCTTGTGTTGTAAACACATTAGCAAGGGAAGCAACAAAGTGTGAAGAACAGTGTTGAAAAGAGGTGGGTGAAAAAAGAGGATAAGCAATGTGTGTATGTGAAACAGGCAAAGTATTAAAACTAGAGCAAGATACATGATGCACATAATCATTCAGCCATTGAGGAGTCTTTCGTTCCCTAGTAGAACAATGGGTAATATGAGAAAGAGTTTCAGAATGAAGATCAGTATTATCATAAGATATATGTGGCGAAGAAACAGGATGCACAGTAGCAAGGAATGCGGGGTCAGAAGAGGAAGTAACAGAAGGAATAACAGTATCAAAAGAAGACTCAAAAGAAAGAGGAGAATGAGAACTGGAATGTGAACTTGAATGTGTATCAGAATGGTGTTTAAAAGGAAAATGATTTTCGCAAAACACAACATCACGGCTAACCAAAATTTTCTTAGAAGATATGTCATAAACTTTGTATCCCTTTTGAGCTGGCATATATCCAAGAAAGATACACTTGAGTCCTCGTGGATCAAACTTATCTATGTTAGCTTTGACAGCACCAATAAAGCACAAACAACTCATTATTCTTAAATGATCATAAGATGGTTGTGATTGATACAACACTTCATGTGGAGTCTTCCAATGTAATTTCTCTACTGGCATCAAATTAATGAGATAAGTTGCAGTTAAAATGCATTCGCCCCAAAAATCTTTAGGCAGATTTGCTTGAATTCGAAGAGCCCGTGCAGTATCAAGCAAATGTCTATGCTTGCATTCAACTTTCCCATTTTGCTGAGGCGTGTATACTACTGATCGTTGATGAACAATTCTAAGTTCATGAAATAAAGTCTGACAAGTATATGACATGAATTCTCCTCCATTATCAGTACGAATAATTTTTGGTTTAGCCAAAAATTGGTTTGCAATCATTTTAAGAAAAACATTCAACCAAACAGAAGTTTGAGACTTATGTTGAAGTAAGTAAGTCCAAGTACAACATGTATGATCATCCACAATTGTAAGGAAATAACGTGCTCCAGATATGAAGGGATAGAGAAAGGACCCCAAACATCAATGTGCAACAAATCAAATGGATGATCAGCATAGCTAGTACTTTAGTAAAAGGCAATCGATGAAATTTGGATTGATAACAGACATCACAAACAAAGTTTGTAGTATCAAGATTGTTACAAGCATCTAAATGTTTTAACTTGGACAAAGAAGTATGACCAAGACGAGTGTGTAACAAATGAATGAAATGAGAATGACTATGACCTGTATGAACTGAAGGAACAATACGGAAAGGTGGTTCCTTAAGAGAACTAAAACTCCCAATGGCCTCTGATTTAAGTACATATAATCCATTATAAGCTCTAGCCTTGGCAATATGATGTTTAGTTACTTGGTCCTGTAAAACAAAGGAATTGGAGTCAACATATGCACTTAAATTCTTATCTAAAAGAACTTTATGTACTGATAAAAGATTATGTTGAAAATCAGGTACATAAAGAACATGGTTAAGCTGCAGAAAAGAATTTAATTGTATTAAACCAGCCATTTGGACAGTTTTAACTTTGCCATCTGGTAGTTGAACACTAATGGGATGAGGCAAAGTATATGTGTTGGTGAGGAGATTATGGAAAGGAGTCATATGGTCTGTTGCACCTGTGTCTACAATCCAAAAACACACTTTGTTATTCATAGCATTAAGACAACAAGACACATGTGGACTACCTGCAAAATGTACAGCTGCTGGGAGTTGATCTGCATTAGAGACTTGTTTTTGTTCAAAACATTTCAAAACTTCATGATAGATAGAATCAACCATATTAGAATGAACTTATGTATCCTTTTCAGGTCTTTCATCATTCGTAACATCAAGAGATGTAGAAGAAATATTCTGTTGAACGTGTTCCGCACAAAAATTGGCAGTGGAACGTTGCATCATCTTTGGAATCCTTCTCCCTTTGTACCAATCTGGATATCCAACTAACTTGAAACAATTTTCTATCAAGTGACCTTTTCCTTTACAATGCTTACAAAATAATCGACTCTGAAGTTTAGGATCTTTTCTGTCAAAGCTTCCTTTAAAATCTCCAGCTCGATTAGTCATAAAAGCTGATGCATCAGAATCTCCAACATTAATTGTCAACTCTCTCTGTTTTTCAACTTGTTGCACAAGATAATAGGCCTTATTTACAGAAGGCAAAGGATCCATTGCAAGAATTTGATTACGTACTGATTCAAAACCTTCATTTAATCCCATCAAAAATTGAATCAACCTAGTTTCCATTTCAAAATCAAGTATTCTTTCCTTCAGACGACAAGTACAATATTGAAATCTACCACAATCACAAGAAGGATAGGCATGCAACATCTGTAATTCATCCCAAACACGCTTCAATTTACTGTAATAAGCACCTACTGGTTGATTCATTTGCTTGATATTGCTCAACTCGTTTTGTAATTGAAAAATTAATGGCGCATTGCTCTGACCGTATTGCTCCGAAACTTCTTTCCACAAATCAAAAGCAGATTGAGTGTACAAGTAATTTTGAGAAAATTCAATGAGCATGGAGTTTAAAATCCAACAGCGAACCATATAATCACAACGAATCCAACGAACAAGATCAGAGAGGTAGAATTAGGCCTTTCAACACTACCGTCAATAAAACCTAATTTTAATTTTGCTCCTAGTCCCATTTTAATCGAACGACTCCAAGCTAAGTAATTTGAACCATTAAAAAGGATATTTCCAATCACCATACTAGGATTATCAGATCCAGAGATATATAAAGGATCCGAATTAATAGCTTCAATCTGTAAATTCCGATTCATTTCTGAACCTAACTCCATGAATGCAGAAGAAACTAATCCAAGCGAGAAAAAGAAGATCAGATCTTACCAGTACGGCTCTGATACCATGTGAAGTTGATGAGTTGTGTAAGAGAACAAAGAACATTAAGAGAAGTAAAATTTATCATATTCGAAGAGTAACAGAACAAGAAGATGGAAAAGGAAAAGTTAGTTATTTTTGATAGTGACTGAAGCTATTTATAACAAGAAGGATAAAACAGAAAAATAACAAACAAAACTAAACAACCAATCTACTTTGTACACGTGGAAAAATATAAAAAATAAATATCTTCACACATTTGTCATTAGTCTTAATTATTTTTTTAAAATTAATTTACATATGATTGACTTCCCTTTCACTGTGTGGTTTTGTATCTGCTTGGCTCTTGATATCGAAGTCCTATTTCATTTAGAAAAGAAAGAAAATTATCCATATTGGAAGGGAGTAGTGACCTACTCTTTGCAATAGACATTGCAGTTATGCGTCAAGGTGTGAGATCCTGGGTCTAATGGCCCCTACCTTGGCCTTGCGTAATTGCATTTCTTTGGAAAGGTCAAATGTTTTTTGGAAGGCATTAATATGAAGATATTGATGGATTTTCTTTGCCGCTTTTTCGAAGCCTCATTTGGCCATGCCCTATCCTCTTCTGCATAATCAGCTTTCTCATATTCAAGGAAATAGTCAACTGCTTTGACTTCCACCCTCCCAAAACAAAAAACAAAAGGAACACTAAAACAACCCCCTAAAATAATTTGGTGTTATATGAACCTTTGCCACGTATTCAATTATTTCCTTGTGAACCCCATTCCTCCCAATCGTATCTTATTAGAGGGTAAGATGCATCTTCTTGACACTATTTCTTTCTTCATGCAGCTCAAGCTTGTGTCCGAGGAAGATCATTGGTCAGATAGGGTTGATTTTCTTCTTGAAATCATGGTTTCCTATTTTGAGAAGCACCAGTCTCAAAAAGAAGCCATAAATGCTCTTCTACTTCACCCAAATGAGCAGATTATGTGGGATGAAAGTGCTGTACCAAGCATAAAGTACTTTAGTGAAGGTTGCTTAGCGCTTCCAAAACTCAACTTACAGTTTCTGACTCTTCATGATTATCTCTTAAGTAATTTCAATCTCTTTCGGCTTGAATCAACATGTGAGATTCATGAGGATATTCAGGAGGCCATACCTCCCCTTTGCGCATATATTAATAATGAGGGAGAAACTGCTTAGGTGGTCAAGAATGGCTGTGCCAATTAAAGAATTTAAGATCACAGAGGTAAAACAGCCAAATATTGGTGAAGTTAAGCTTACTGCTGTCACAGCTGAAGTCACTTTTAGCATTTCCAGCTATAGAGCTCAAATAAGATCAGAATGGAATGCCCTTAAAGAGCATGATGTTTTGTTTTTACTTACAATTCATCCTTCTTTTGAGCCTTTGAGTGCAGATGAGGCTTCAAAAGCTACTAATCCACAAAGGCTTGGGCTTCAATTTGTGCGAGGGTGTGAAATTATTGAGATTCGTGATGAGAAGGGAACTTTGATGAATGATTTCACTGGAAGGATTAAAAGAGATGAATGGAAACCGCCCAAAGGAGAATTGAGAACTGTCACTGTTGCTCTGGATACAGCTCAATATCACATGGATGTCACAGACATTGTAGAGAAGGGTGCTGAGGATGTGTATGGGACATTTAATGTACTGATGAGGTGAAAACCAAAGGAGAACAATTTTAAAGCTATATTAGAATCAATCAGGGATCTTATGAATGAGTAATGCATGGCTGCACAATATATTTCTAGGTTATGGAAATCCTTCTGCTGCACAATGGACCAATATCCCCGATCGTCTTGAAACAGTGGACTTCAAAGATACTTTCCTTGATGCAGACCATTTAAAAGATAGTTTCGTTGAATATGAGGTGGGTTGTTTGAATGCTTCACCATGTAAAACAGTCTGTTCTATATTAAATTGTTTGTTGTTAGTTTCCTGCTTTCTGTTGCCCTGTAGGTTTGTTTTGTCAATCCAGATGGCTCTAAAAACTTGCTTCCTTGGCCTTCTTTTCGTATTAGACTTCCCAGGACGTTGAAAGCCAACACCCTTGCTCTTTCGGGGAACAAGTTGATCGCTCCTAAGACCATGAATGATGGCAACATGGTTGATGCTACATCCGAGAAAGAAAACCTCAATGTTGAGGCATATGTTCCTCCTGATCCAGGTACTCATCCCCAAGATCAACCAAAACATAACTCTGTTCATTTCACACCGACATAGGTATCTTCTACTCTTATAGATTCTTAATTTTACCATATACTTAGTAATATAATATTGCTCCAGTTATGGGGAATTGTAACCTCAAAAATAATTATTTATGCAGTGTGAGCTGCACAAAAACCCACCAACAGGATTAAGGCATTGGGTATTGTTGATTTTTTAGTGTAAGCTGCATTAAGAACATGTCCTCTGGTAACTGGTGAAAGGATATGTTAGAATTGCAAGAGAAAGACCTCCAATCTCGGTTTTTTAGCTGCTTTTAATTGTTTTAAGAGGATGATAAAGATTATGATTTTGTGGCTTTGTGGTCAAGAATTATTAAAGGTGTAGCAAGATATTCAAAATATTTAGTACTTTGCAGGTTAGAGTGATCATCTCAGGCATCCAGCCAGGACTAACCATGGTTGTTGGCCCGCGTGGCACAGGAAAGACGGATATAGTAGTGCACATTCTAAATGTTCTCTACCACAATTGTCCTTCCTAGAGAACCTTAATAATTACCCACTCAAATCAGGCCCTGAATGATTTTTTTTTTTTTTTTTTGAAAAGATAATGGAGGTGTGCTGCCAGTAACTGGCTATATATGGTTTTTAATTTATAAGCGATACTGTGTACTTTATAGCATGATTAAAATTCAAAGAGAATAAACCTTTCTTATTGCAGAGAGACATACCTGCACAGTATCTTCTTCGTCTTGGTCAAGGAGAACAAGAGTTGGCAACTGATCTTGATTTCAGCAGGCAAGGGCGTGTAAATGCCATGCTTGTGCGGCGTTTGGAATTGCTTGGTGAGGTGGAGAGGCTTGCAAGATCTCTTGGACTGCCCGAGGATGTTGGCTATACTTGTGAAACTGCTGGATACTTTTGGTTGCTTCGTATCTATTCACGTTGGGAAGAATTACTTGCTGCATGTGCAGAAATGAAGGGAAGCCTAACTTTGTGCAAGATCGATTTCCCTTCAAGGAGTTCTTCTCCGACACTCCTCAACCTGTTTTGACGGGTCAGTCCTTTGAGAGAGACAAGCGAGCAGCCAAGGATGCGATTTTCCATCTTATGTTCCAGGAGATTGAAGAGTGTAGGGCATTTGAACAGCTCAAGTCAACGGCTGATAGAGCCAATTACTTGATGATAAAGTAGGCGAAGATTGTAGCAATGACTTCACTCATGCTTCTCTTAAAAGGAAAGATTTTCTACAGTTAGGTTTCAAGTATGACAACGTGTTAATGGAAGAAAGTGCTCAAAGTTTGGAAATTGAAACTTTCATCCCCATGCTACTCCAAAGGCTGGAAGATGGTTATGTACGTCTTAAGCGTTGTATATTGATTGGTGATCATCACCAGCTGCCACCTGTTGTGAAAAACATGGCTCCAGAAGTAGAGTCACATGGATCAAAGTCTTTTTACTAGATTTGTTCGTCTAGCTATTCCATAAATTGAGCTCAGTGGTCAAGGTGGAGCCAGGCCTAGTGTCGCTAAGCTTTATAACTAGAGGTATCGTGATTTGGGAGACCTTTATTTTGTAAAGCAGGAAGTTATCTTTCACAGAGCAAATGCAGGATTCACCTATGATTATCAATTAATAAATGTACCTGACTATCATGGGAGAGGTGAGACTGCACCTTCTCCATGGTTTTGCCAAAACAAGGGAGAAGCTGAAAATGTTGTTAGTGTATATACGCACATGCGCTTGCTAGGATACCTGGCAAGTAAAATTTCTATGTTGACAACTTGCAACGGCCAGAAACCTTTGATTTGGGATGTGATCAACAGGTGCTGTGTTCCATATGACTTCATTGGTCCGCCTGGCAAGGTAAGTTAGAGATGAACATATCCAATTTGATGGAAAATGATCACTTTTAATGGTTAAATCAGATTATGTCAGTCTTATTATCCTATTAATATTATAAAGCCAAATAGGAAGTCCTAGCCTCTAACTCCCCAAGCCCCCCTTTCAAACAACTCTAAAAACTAAGTATTTATCTTTGCAGGTTACTACTGTTGACACGTTTCAAGGTCAGCAAGTACCTTGTTAGGGTTATTGAGGAGATGGGCAATATTGTGCACGGCAAAATTTATCAGATGTATCAGGTCTGTTGCTTGTCTTATGAGCTAATTGGTGCCTCAATCTCCAATAATTGCTTAGGGTTCTTTTAGTTGCTTCTTGTATAGTGAAAGAATATCTCTTTTCTTTTTTTCCTCTTTTATTGCAAAGGTGATGCCTTGCAGGCATACCTTTCTAAAGCTTTTCATATTATAATATTTGAAAATTTAGGTCATATGATGTCTTTAAATAAGACTGACATCATCTGATTTAACCCTTAAAAGTGATCATTTTCTTGCATTGAAATTCTTGACGTACATAGTTGTGCTCTCATTGTGTTTTGTTGTCAGGTCTTCACTGGCACTCTCTTGCATAGGCTTGAAATAAATCATGAAATGAAGATCTTTTACCAAATTTCAACTGGCAATCTGTAGAAATAAGTATGCGTAGGCAAAACAGCCCCCTTTACTAATTAACACACGATGTTAAAGGATAGGTGCATGTTTCTGCTTGGCTAATTTGCAAATTAGCTTATTGATGTTTAATTTTATTTACTAATCTGATGATCCTATGCCATCTCTTTACAGACAATGAGCAAAGCCACAGGTCCAATCATAAGACGGATATTCGAAAGTGGATGGGCCCACGAGTGTACAAGGATTGCAAACCAGCAACTTGAATTCAGCATCCTCAAGTGAACCCATGGATATTGGCACATTCGTACCAACTAATAGTGGAGCAGAAATTTTACCTGCTGAAACTGAGATGGATGATACAGCACAAGATGGCTGTGAACGATCAAAATGGGGATTTTGCACATCAAGGTCCAGCTATGGAAACAGAAAATCGTGCTTTAAATGAAAACGGTTTACAACCTGAGGTCAATTCAGATGATGAAAGACCCATGGAAGAATATTCATTTACTGCAAGCTTCTTCAGCTTAGACGAAATTCAATCTCTAGCTTGAGATTTGCAGTTTTGCTCAAAGCTCAAGTCTTTAAGCTTGTGATAAATCACTCGTTCTCATCTGAATGTTTGATGCCATGGGAAGAACTCTGCTTTTCCGGTAAACTATTCTTGGGCACCTTCTAAAAATGGATAAGTTTTTGGTGTATAGTGTTGAGGAATGCATGATGTAGCCATAGAAATTTATGACAAATTGTATGAGTTCTTGTATGGATTTGAGGTGAGTGATATATAGGCAATTTTGTTATAAGTTACATTTACCTCAGCTTAGTGTAGCCTTTCTGAAAATTTACACATTCTGCTTCGTTTGTAGTTTTCCATATGCAAAGCTCACATTTTTGCCTCCTCGCATTCAATACACAAGTTTTTAAATATCTTCTGACTAGGTTTTCTTTGGCTAAAAAGAAATTATGCTTATTTGGATTACACGTCCATACTAATGACGGGTTGGGTCTTGAAGACGCAATGAGCTAACTCCCTCTCAAACTGAACTCCCTTTACAGAGGAAAAAGGAAGTGCGAGCCTGTGGGGTAGTGGATCCTGAGGCTCCATTTGGTGAATTCCAAGGATTTCAAATTTGGATATATGACTCGTGGCTTTCTTTTAGTTTGTTGGAATTGGATTCTCTCTTGCTTGTTGTGAGTTATATGGGAAGAGTACCCAATAATTGAGGGAAAAAAAAAAAAAAGATTCGGGTGCTTTTACAATTAGTTGACTTAATATGTTTTAGTTTGTTAAGCAGCAGACCCAGACCATACGACCCTACTTTCTTCAATCAGGCACGAACTTGTTCCAGTGCGAACTAGTTCATTTAAATATATCAGTGGGTGCAATTTCAGGAAAAAAAGGATTTGTAGTACTTCATAGCCTTTAGCAAATTTTTCACTGCTGGATTAGCATCTTGAGTTATAATTGTCATTTTGATCCTTTCTTGTAATATCATAACCCAAAAATAGTCAATAAGGTTTTTTCAACCAAGTGGGACAAAGAAATTAACTTGATACTGGTATATTCTATCATTCCATACTATTTTTTAGGAATGGGTCTATAAGTTATTAAAGGTTCGATCATCAAAATAACTATTTTATTAACTTATATAACTATTTTAATCGGTGGATGTTGGAACGGATGGTTTTCTTGATGGAGCATAGAAGTTGGTATTTATATTGATACTTTCCGCCTCTTTTAGATCTTCATCAGTTTTTGTCGTGCTGTCCTGAAACCTATTAGTACGGATTCGGCTTTGATACCAGTTGTGATGCTTAAACCTAAAGATAGTAAATACTTAGGCAGAATTAGTGACCTTTTCTAATCATTTATCTCAGAAGTTTTTAACTTGTGCTAATTTAATATTCTGTAACTTAATCTTATAAACTAATACTAATTCTCTCATAACCTCTATCATCTTCACTCTAATGAGATTTCACATAATCACAGCACTTCCTAGCCTCGAGTATGAAAGACAAATTAGAGATGAATTTAGATTTGTGATTTTTTTATTTCATTTTACCTTTGTTTATAGTGGTTTGGACCTGGTGAAAGAAAATCATTCTTTTTTTTTTCCATCGTCATATGGGTAGCAGAGGTGGTCTCTATGTTCTATGATTTAGGTTTTATTAGTTCCATGCGTACCAACCGACTCCACTAACGGGTAAACAGACTAACTGGAATAAAATGCAGATTATAAGTTTAAGAAAAAATAACATATGTCAGCTAATTGCAAAATGCAAAAACGTAAGTAATCTTTTCTTTTTTAAAAATAATTTTCCTAACTTAAATGCTTGTATGCTGGAAAAAAGATTAAAAAAAAGTGTGTATAATCTTTACTCAATTTTATGAAGCTTGGCATCCAATATCGTAGGAATTTGATTTCTTTAGAAATTATTCAATGGAACCAAACATGGTCAATTGGCAAACTATGATTGTGATCATCAATGTATATATCATATTTGATCCTTAAATTTAAACTATTTTTATAATTAGCTATCTAAAGTGTCAATTTATTAATTATAAATTTAAATTTACTCACTTAAGGTCAATTGCAATGTACATTTATTTAAATATCTAAATGACTTCGAATGTTGATATATATTTAAGTGGCCTATTGAAATAAATGGTCAAGATTGATTTGATCTGACAATTATAAAATATTCCCTCTTATTATTATGTTTGTCTTTATATCACTAGTATTATTTACTATTGTACAATAGTTGGAGTCTTCCAAAACCTTCTAAAAGGTTGGGTTGGAATCTTCCTGGTTCCCTTGAGCTT
Organism: Combretum micranthum; assembly: GCA_024138025.1. NCBI lineage: Eukaryota > Viridiplantae > Streptophyta > Magnoliopsida > Myrtales > Combretaceae > Combretum > Combretum micranthum. The sequence continues at coordinate 209,905 of JAMXBD010002178.1, read as the reverse complement.
CTCTCTCAATTTGCACTCATTATGTATACTTTACGTAGATATTTTCTCTATTCTGAAGGCCAATCGCTCATTTTCTTAGTAAAACTACTTCTTTTTATTTTGGCCCCCACCCAATTTATTTTCTTAGTAGAACTTTTGATATTAAGGATTATTAATACATTTCTAAATTTAAAGATGCAACAAATAGATTTTAAACTACAATCCCTATACCTTAAAGACATTTTTTAAAAGATGTTACAGAATCTTCCATCCCTATAAATTAAATAAATTGAACCATAATTGTGTTTTTCAATTTCAATAAGTCAGATAGTTATGACCCAATTAATTAGATTTAGGTTCCGAGCAGTCATTGAAAGGCAAACTGTGAGACATAAAACGCTATATCCAACTCTCAAGCTAACAGAGTGATACGGTACCAAAGGTCTATAGACCCTTAGTGCAGGTTTATAGTAGGAAATGTAAACAATAATTGTATTTAGTTAGTAATATAGTTGTTGTGGAGTATGTTGATGTGGCATTAGTTAGTTAGTAATATAGTGTTGTGTTGTATGTGTGCTGATGTGGAATAATTTGGTGTGATGTAGTATAAATAAGGGAAGGTAGTTAGTTGTGAGGGAAGAAGGAAAATACATACTAGTTTTGGAAATTCATTTGGAGATATTGTTTTGAGTTGTGGTTCCCTAACTAGTGGTAAGCTCTAATCTCTACTTTGTCTCTTTGTCCGTATTCATTTCATTTGTTGATTCTCTTAATTGAGTTTGTATCAATTGGCGCCGCCTGTGGGAAACTCAATTGGAGACCTACAAATGACTCGGATGGATTCTATGGAGAAAGAGAAGAAGGAAATCGGAGAGGAAATGCATGGACGTGTTTCGAAATTGCAGCAACAAATTTGTGACACAAATGTCAAAGTAGGAACGATTGATAGCTCGATTGCTAATATTCAGTCAATGCTCAAGAGATTTTGAAGGATCATCGAGTAGTGGATTCTCGAAAATCCTATTTCAGATCGACTTCGGTGAAGAATAATGACAAACACATGGTGAATTCGAAAGGAAAAGAACAAATTGGAGTTGGAGCTAGGTTTGATTTTTTTTCCACGGAACTATTTGAGGATGAGGTTTATAAGAGGAATGCAGCTCAAATAACTATTCCTGAGTTTGATGGATCTAAACCAATCAATTGGATAACCTTAGCTGAGCAATACTTTGAAATTCATCAAACTAAGGGGGATAGGAAGGTTCCATTGGTGTCCATGTATATGAGAGGTTGCACGGTCTATTGGTTTAAGATGTTAAAGCATCTATTTCCACATTTGGATTGGGAAGTGTTGAAACAGGAATTATTATTGAGAAATGGAGGGCATTTGGCTTTCAATCCTTATGAAAGCTTGTCGACGATTCGACAAACTACATCTATTGCTATTTACATCAAAGCATTTGAGGCTATTACCTCTCAAGCACTTGAAATGATAGAAATGCAATTGCTCGGGTATTTTCTTGGAGGTTTACATGGAGACATTTTACTACGGGTAAAAACGTTGAAACCTATGTTGTTAGCTAATGCTATGGAATTGTCCTTGAATATTGAAAGAGAGTTTGAGCATGGGATTTTCTCACATGAAAGTCGAAATATATCTTTAGGAACTTATTTTGAGAACGATCAAGTTTCTTCTCGAGCTGTTCCTCATACAATTCATAATGGATCAGCTTCTTATGTGAAAAATCCATCAATTTCTTCTTCTTATACTTCGCGTAATTCGCCTGTGTCATAGAGAAGTTCTAATGGCGGTGGGGGAAGTGGAATGTGGAATGATAAGAAGACGACAAGAACCAAACCCATAGTTACTTCAGACGGAGGATCCAGTGTGGGAAGTTCTGGTATACCACATGTGAGTAGAGGACGAATGTCTAAACAACTATCATATAACGAATATATAGACAAAAAGAAGAAAGGGATTTGTTTCCATTGTGACCATCCTTATAGCCATAAGCCATAAGTCTCCTAATAAAACACTTAAGAGTGGTTATTTTAAAGGATGATTATGCTGCTATTTTTTAGGAATGAAATGACTTTGATAATGAAGTAGTGTTTGAATGGCATCAGTCGTCACAAGGAAGGAGAACTAATGGCTTTGACCTTACTTGCTTTAAATGGTTTTACTGGACCTAAAATCATGAAGTTTCAAGGGATTTTGTTGGATCATGATATTACTATTTTGGTGGAAAGCAGTGCTATTCATAATTTTGTTTCACATCAGTTAGTTCAATAGTTACACCTCAAAGTTACTTCTACTCCTATATTTTTTGTGGAATTGGGAGATGGGCAGCAAATTCATTCTTGTGGTTTTTGTGCGGGGTTATTGCTGCAAATTAATGATATTAAAATCACTGTTTCTTGTTATGCTTTAGAATTAGGAGATATTGATATTATTTTAGGTATGGCTTGGTTACGGACTTTGGGTGAGGTTAAAGTTGATTGGAATTTGATGACCATGAAAATTTCATTTCAAGGACGAGAGGTGTTATTGAATGGCGATCCTACCTTGCTAAAATCAAGTGCTTCCTTGAAATCCCTTCAACAAATGGCAAGTGAAGATGATTGTAGGTTGGTTTGGAGGGTAGGAATGGCACTAAAGGTGATTGAGATAGAATTGTCGGATTCTAGAGTTGAAAAATTACTGACTGATTATGTAGATGTGTTTACATCTACAAACACTCTCCCACCTCCTAGGAACACAGATCATCGTATTCCTTTAAAATAAGGGGTAGGACCAATCAATGTTAGGCCACATAGATATGCACAAATTTAGAAGAATGAGATTGAAATATTGGTTAAGGAAATGTTGGAGGCTAGAATTATCCGAGATAGTACATCTCCATTTTCTAGTCCAGTCATTTTGGTCAAGAAGAAGGACGGATCTTGGAGATTTTGTGTGGACTACAGAGTCTTAAATGAGGCAACTATTTCGGACAAATATCCCATTCTAGTTATCGATGAACTATTAAATGAGTTATTTGGTGCAACTATTTTTTCTAAAATAGATTTGAAGGTAGGATATCACCAAATTCAAGTACATCTAAAGGACATTCCTAAGACTGCTTTTAGAATACACCAAGGACATTATGAGTTCTTAGTTATGCCATTTGGCTTTACAAATGCTCCTGTCACTTTTCAATCGACCATGAATGAGTTGTTTCAACCTTATTTGAGGGATTTTGTCTTGGTTTTCTTTGACAATATTCTTGTTTATAGTATGACTATAGAAAAACATTTAGATCATTTGCGGATAGTACTAAATTTACTTCGCTTGCGTCAGTTCACTACTAATAGGTAGAAATGCACTTTTGGTCAATCTTCGTTGGAATACTTGGGCCATATTATTTCTTTTGATGGGGTGGCTATGGATCCGACCAAGGTGAAGTCAATATTGGAATGGCCAATTCCTACTTCCTTAAAAGTAGTTCGTGGGTTCTTAGGATTGTTTCGATGCTATCGCAAATTCATTCTTAATTATGGGAAGATGGCTCGGCCACTTACAAATCTTTTAGAAAAAGATGCTTTCATATGGGATGAGCTTGCTTTAGAACCTTTCGTTCCTTACAGCATGCCTTAACTTAAGCTCTTATTTTGGCTATGATGGATTTTTCTCAGCCCTTCATCATTGAATATGACGCTTTAGGAACAGGACTTGGTGTTGTTCTCATGCAAAATAAGTGGCCAATAGCTTATTTTAGCAAAGCTTTATCATATCGGAATTTGATGAAATCTACATATGAGAAGGAACTCATGGCTTTAGTTTTGGCCATCAACCATTGGCATCCTTACTTGGCAGAAAATTTGTAGTGAAAACAGATCAAAAGAGTTTAAGACACGTCTTGAATCAGCGCATCTTTACTCCTAATCAACAACATTGGTTAGCTAAGTTGCTTGGATATGAATTTGATATTCAATATCAGATTGGGAGTGAGAATAAAGTGGCTGATGCTTTGTCAAGACAATTTGGGATGGAGAGTTGAAGGCGATTTTGGAACCTATTTGGATTGACATGGATTCTATTCGGCAGAATGTTCTTCAAGATCTTCTATTGTCTACCAACGTTCACTTACTATGTGAAGGGAAAGATGCTGGCCCTGCGTTTCATTTGATTCAAGATACAATTTATTATCATCATCGGTTAGTCATTTCTTCTAATACTCCTTAGGTTCATTTGTTTTTGCATGAGTTTCATTCTTCTTGTGTGGGTGGGCAAGCTGGGTTTGTTAAGACTTATCGACAATTGATAGCACATTTGTATTGATTGGTATGAAGGGTGATGTTACTAAGTTTGTTAATGAGTGTGTAGTTTATCAGAGGAATAAGGTCCAAAATCTTTCTCCTGCAGGGTTACTAAACCCTTGGCCTATTCCTAATGCTGTTTGGGAAGACATTTCCATGGACTTTATTTCCGATTTACCACGGTCAAGGGGATTTAATGTGATTTTTGTAGTGATTGACCATTTTTCCAAATATGCACATTTCATGTTGATGAAATGTTCATATTCGACTAAGAGTGTGGCAGAAGTTTTTATAAGGTAGGTAATGTGCTTACATGGGTTTCCTCGAACCATTGTAAGTGATAGAGATCCTCTATTTGTTAGTGGATTTTGGAAAGAACTCTTTGTTTTACAAGGTACTAAATTGCACTTTAGCACGACCTATCATCCAAAAATGGATGGCCAAACTGAAGTCTTAAATCGATGCTTAGAATGTTACTTAAGGTGTTTTGCTTCAGATGTCCCTAATAATTGGGCAACATGGCTAAGTTGGGCGGAATTTTCTTATAACACCTTTCATTCATCAGCTGGTATGACTCCTTTTGAAATTTTTTATGGTCATCCTCCTCCTTCCTTGCCTATCTATGTTCATAAGGAAATGGTCAATCCTGATTTGCGTTAGGCTTTGCAGTTGAGGGATGAAATGATTCAAAAATTAAAGGCTAATTTGGAATGAGCTCAACTTCGCAATTGCAAAGTTGCTAATGTGAAAAAATGGGATGTTGAATTTCAAGTTGGTGATTGGGTATTTTTGAAGCTTAGAGCAGCTCTACAAACTAAAGTAGGTACTAAATCTACTTCTAAGTTATCTCCACGATTTTATGGACCTTTCCAAATAGTGGCTCAGATTGGGAATGTAGCTTACAAATTGCTCTTACCCCCTTATTGTAAAGTGCATCCAGTTTTTCATGTTTCACTCCTTAAAAGGTATCGTGGTTCTTTTCTAGTCTTACATGACTTGCCAAAGAATTTAATTCACCAAGCAGATGTAAAGGATGAATCTTATCCTATTTAAGTGGTAGGACGATGTTATGAGATTCACGGTGATTTGGAAGTGCCTTAGGTTCTATTCCAATGGTCTGATTCTTCTACTACTAATGCTACATGGGAGGATACAGCTGCTATTCAAGCTCAGTTTCCATCTTTCGTCCTTGAGGACAAGGATGCTGTTCGGGGAAGGGGGGGTTGGGTTGGCGTATTGATACGGTACCAAGGGTCCATAGACCCTTAGTGCAGGTTTATAGTAGGAAATGTAAACAATAATTGTGTTTAGTTAGTAGTATAGTTGTTGTGGAGTGTGCTGATATGGCATTAGTTAGTTAGTTAGTAATATAGTGTTGTGTTGTAAGTGTGCTGATGTGGCATTAGTTGGTTAATAATATAGTGTTGTGTTGTAAGTGTGCTAATGTGGCATTAGTTGGTTAGTAATATAGTATTGTGTTGTAAGTGTGTTGATGTGGAATAATTTGGAATGATGTAGTATAAATAAGGGAAGGTAATTAGTTGTGAGGGGGCAAGAAAAATACATACCAGTTTTGGAAATTCATTTGGAGAGATTGTTTTGAGTTGTGGTACCCTAACTAGTGGTAAGCTCTCATATCTACTTTATCTCTTTGTTCATATTCATTTCATTTGTTCAATTCTCTTAATTGAATTTGTATCATAGAGCTGATGTGTGATTTCTTTGATAAGAAAAAATTGATGATAATTTGAAATACCTGAAATCTTCACTATTGAAAACGTCACTTACCTACACTTACTATTTTGAAAATCAATTGAGAAATGAAAACACACCGGCAAGTGTGCCGGTCGTAAGTGTAGTATAGAGAAGGAAAACAAGGTCGGTCCCAAGGGAAAGATGTAGCTAAGTACCAGATTACTAAATTTCTCTTTAATCTAAGCTAATAATTTTGAAGATTAAAAAAAAAAACTAAATAAAACAAATGAACACATGAACCAAATGTCCTAGTAACACTAACGGGATTCTTGGGATCTTAGGATGCATTAAAAATGATAGGGAATGCAAATATATTCTCATATGAAATGATGCGATGATTGAAAATGATGACGAAGTTGATTATGTGGGATTTAACCAAACTCACTAGAATTCACTCACCTTCCGGAGTAGTGAAAATTCTAATTATAGCATAAAAAGTCCAATCAAGGATATTTATCTATAATCATCGGTTTAGTAGAAAATTCGCTCACACCAAATTGACTACTCTAGTTAAAAATATAAATCGATTACCGTCAAGTATTACGAAATATATTTCTAACCGCGTTAAGATCGTGAGTTCAAGATTTTTATTAAAACTCGCATATTCCTATGACGAATCTATCCTAAAACATCTAAATGCATTTGTTCAGATTTTTTATTCCCTCTTGAGTTTCTCAAATCTAACCTATCTAGTTTATGTTGGCCAGACACAAATCAGAATAGACAACAAATAACAATAGGTAAATACCCAAATACTCATTCAACAACATCAAGAAAAATCATACACGATCAGTTCATCGAATCCATCAATAAAAACCATAAATAATATTTCCAGCGCATCAGAAAAACATAAACAACAACCAAGCTAAATAGATAAAAGCACAAAGGAAAGAAAACACCTTTGAAGAACAATACTTCATTGGGGTTTTGATCCCGAACATCCGAAATAATCGGCATAGCTTGGTGTTTATGATCCCAAAGAACACCCCGTAGAGTTACAAGGACAAAGGGTTTTAGTGCCCGCTAAAAATAAAATACATCTTTGGTAGTAAAAAGGAAAATCTAAAAATTTTACTGGAAGTGTTCTGTACCAAAAAAAAAATCCCCTTCCCGTTCTCTTTGAAAAACTATTTATACCCCTCAAAAACAAGGGTAAATCCCTTCGTGATTTCTTCTGTGTGCCATTTGAAGTGGGGTCCATGTTTCCCTTTTTTTTTTTTTTAAAGTGAACAGATTGAATTGTCATGAGAAGATTAGCAGAGTAGAAAAATGGGTATGGCAAGTGGCCCCCATTAGCTGTGAATAATGCAGAGGGTAAGTGTAATAGTCAAGATGGTGGGCCTTCCTTCTGATTTAAATGTGATTGATGATGGAAAGGTGCAATGGAGCTTGGTGAAATAACCAAGTTGGATTATATTGTATTTGCTGAGATCGGAACAAATTAGGATTCCAACTTAGTTTGGATGAGATCAAACTTGCATTTGTCAGCTAGGACCTTTGCTGTCGACTGCTCTGTCGAATGGAGAGGCTCTGGAATTATCGTTTTTCTGCGTGGAGATGTGGCCGTGACAGTGGAATGGAGCTCGGATTGTGGGCTGCTGCTGCTGCTGTTGTCTGCTGCGTGGAGATGTCTGCTGCGCGGAATGAAGAAGCTGCGTGGATGCTTAGGATATTAATATATATATAACTGAAAGTATACAATATATATATCTATGCGTAATAATAATAATAATAATAATAATAATAACTTTTCTATAAATAAAAAGAAAATGCATTCATATCTATAATAAAAAATAAGGAAAAAAAAACTTATATATTTCTTAAATAAAAATAAAAGCTAAAGACTAAAAGATAGTTCCATTTTCTATCTTGCAACAAAACACATGATTTATGAAAAAAATTGATCCTTTTTCACAAATTAATGCAATTGATTCAAAGAGTTTATAAATCATTGATTTTAAACAATATTCACATTAAACTCTTAAATATTTGACTATAATAGTGCTATTTCGAGTAGGATAAATGTGTAAAAATACACATCTATCAACTACCCCCAACTTACCTCACTGCTTGTCCTCAAGCAATCCTTAATATCAAGTTCAAAGTGTAGGCACATATAAGGAAAGCATATACATAAAACAAGCCATTATCAACATTAATTCCATATTCACTCTACTCTTTCAAGCTCAATGGAATTAGTTGCATTCTTTAAACCAAAATGGAATGTGCGCAATCTCCTTTCTTGTACTCTTTGTACCCAATCAATCAACATGTACATGATTCACCTATAAAAGACTTGAACCATTCATTAAATCACTCAATAAGGTCGAACAATTCCATTTAGATTAAGATTCATTTTCTCAAGGCTAAGTGTAACATCCATCCACTAAAGAAGAGGCTTTACACTTTGTACACTAGACATAGCATGTATACATTCCTCATCCATATCTCAAACACAATATAATCAAGTAAAGAATGCAAAATTACAAGTCTTTTATTTACTTTGCTTATCTTGGCTCATTTCTGTTTTCCTTTTTTTTTTTTTTAAACTCACATGCATCCCCAATTTTTGTATTAGTTTACTTTAGAGGGGAGCTTTTTATTCCTCACCTTTTACCGGTATGACTAGGAGCTTTTACAATTTGTTCATTGGTTTGATGTACTTTTAGGTAGCTCCCACTAGTCATCCGTCTCTCTTTATATTCTTCTTTTTTTTTTTTTTTTTTGAACCAAGAAAGCTTTCATAGTAAGCTTAAACTTTACAATCTTTACACAGTCATATTGTACTCAAGAACTTCAGAAAATTTGGATACATTCCTATCAGCTTAAAAATGCAAAAGTCTAATCTATAATCAATGATGTTTTCTCAATCTCAAGTCATTGAATCTTAAGCTAAATGAAGAGTAACTAAATAGAGCAACAATTTAATGGTTCAACTCTAGAAAAGTGAAAAGTGTCCAACTCATGATCAAGCTCAAAAGGCACAATACTCGAAAAATTTTGACCAAAATTGCTTTATATATTAAGGAACACAACTAATTTCCATTTTTCAGAAAAAAAATTAGGTGCTTAATGAAATGAATTTTGATAATAGAGTGAATCAATTGCAACTTTTTTCATTTTAACTTCAAGGATCATCATGCAAACATGTTAGTATGCTAACTAATGCAAATGCAAATGAGTAGAATAGATCAACCCAGGAGTCATAAATTGACAGCAAGCAACAACCACCATCACCATAGCTACAACAATCAAACTCCACTCATCAATCCAACATAAAAATCCCAGCACAACTGAACATAAATCAGCCTCATAACTCATCATCAAATTAACCTCACAACCCCCAACCTAAAATGATACAAATCCACCCCCAACTTATAGAGTAAACAATGTCCTCATTGTTTAAAGAAGATGGAAGGAGTTAGAACGTGACTTCCCTGGGTATAGGTTGATAAACTGAATGTGTCCAATCCTTTTTTTTTTTTTTTTTGAAGTCCATGCTCCACAAGTTCAAAAATCTGCCCTATCATCATCATCACACATGGGAACATCCAGATTCCTTCTCAAATAGTCCTGTAACAACAAAAGAAGACTATGAGAGTATCATGTACAAAAATTTGGGGTAATTAAAGAAATATAACTGTAATATAAAGTATGAGCAGTGTGATATACAAAAACATCAACCAAAAGAATTGCTCCCAAAAAGAATTAACTAATGGTGGGTTGCCTCCCACATAGCGCTTAGTTTATAGTCCTCAGCCAGACTTTCATCGTCCTTAGTCTCTTTTTGGATCCTGGAGAACCAGGTCGGTTTCATGCTCCTCATGAGCTGTCCCTTCAAAGAAATGCTTCAACTGATGGCCATTGACCAAAAATGGTCTTCCATTGTCTCTTTTAATCTCAACTGCACCATATGGAAGCACTTTTGTGACTATGAATGGTCCTGACCATCTGGACCTAAGCTTACCTGGGAAGAGCTTCAATCGAGAGCTATAAAGTAAAACTTTCTACCCCTCCTTGAACTCTCTATGAAGGATCTTCTGTCATGCCACATCTTGGTTTTCTCCTTGTAAATTCGAGCATTCTCAAATGCTTCATTTCTAAACTCATCAAGCTCATTCAATTGGATTAACCTATGGCTTCCAGCAGCTTGCCTATCAAAGTTTAAGAACTTGATCGCCCAATAGGTTTTATGCTCCAACTCAATTGGAAGGTGACAAGCTTTGCCATACAGCATGCGATATGGAGACATACCAATTGGACTCTTGTAAGCAGTTCGATAAGCCCAGAGTGCATCATCGAGCTCAAGCAACCAATCTTTTCTTGAAGTATTCACAGTTTTCTCCAAAATTCGCTTTAGCTCTCTATTAGATAGCTCTACTTGACCACTTGTTTGGGGGTGATAAGGTGTGGCCACTTTATGTCTCTCTCCATACTTGATAAGTAATTGATCAAACTGTTTGTTGCAAAAGTGAGAACCACCATCACTGATGATAGCTCGCGGTGTCCCATATCTAGTAAAAATGTTCTTCTTCAAGAATCTAAGTACTCCTTTGGCGTCATTTGTTGGGAGAGCAACCACTTCTACCCATTTTGATACATATTCCACAGCCACAAGGATATACTTATTACCACATGATGATGGGAATGGTCCCATGAAATCAATTCCCCAAACATCAAAAATTTCCACAACTAAGATTCTATGTTGTGGCATTTCATGCTTCTTGGAAATATTTCCTGAACGTTGACATTGATCACAAGATAGCACAAAAGCTCGACAATCCTTTAATAAAGTAGGCCAATAAAATCCACATTGGAGCACTTTAGCTACTGTTCGCTCAGGTCCAAAATGTCCACCAGCTTCTCGACTATGGCAATGGTGCAGAATGTCAGCTACTTCAGGCTCAGGTACACATCGCCTAATCATTTGGTCAGCACAACTCCGAAATAAATAAGGATCATCCCAAAAATACTTCTTAACTTCTGACAAAAACTTTCCCTTCTTGTGATGGGAAACTTGATAAGGAAGAATGCCACTAACCAAATAATTGACGATATCTGCATACCAAGGTAGATCCTTGAGTGAAACTGCATACAGGTACTCATCTGGGAAGACTTCATTGATAGGTAATCCATCTTCCTCATTCACAATTCTTGAAAGATGATCAGCTACCACGTTTTCTGTTCCCTTCTTATCACGAATTTCAAGATCAAACTCCTGTAACAGTAGGATCCACCTTATGAGCCTAGGTTTTGCATCTGATTTAGCTAACAAGTACTTGAGTGCAGAGTGGTCGATGTAAACTGTGACCTTAGAACCAATGAGATATGGCCTGAATTTAGCACAAGCAAATACTATAGCAAGCAATTCCTTCTCAGTGGTAGCATAATTGCGTTGAGCACCATTTAGCATCTTACTTGCATAGTAAATAGCTTGGAACACCCGATTTTTTCTCTGTCCGAGTACTGCACCAACTGCTATGTTAATGGCATCACACATGAGCTCAAATGGCAAAGACCAGTCAGGAGCAACAATAACAGGTGCTGTGGTGAGTTTTTCTTTCAACACTTCAAATGCATGAAGACAAGAATCATCAAAGGCAAAAGGAGTATCTTTTTCTAACAAAGTACAAAGAGGTCGAGTGATCTTGGAAAAATCCTTGATGAACCTCCTGTAAAAACCTGCATGCCCAAGAAAACTCCTAACTCCTTTAACATTCACTGGTGGTGGAAGCTTTGCAATGACTTCAACTTTGGCCTTATCAACTTCAATTCCTTTCTTTGAGATCTTGTGGCCAAGCACTATCCCTTTTTGCACCATAAAATGACACTTTTCCCAGTTCAAAACTAGGTGAGTGTCTTTACATCTTTGTAGCATGAATGACAAATTTTCCAAACAATTCTCAAATGAAGCTCCAAACACGGAGAAGTCATCCATGAAGACTTCAATGCATTTCTCTATCATGTCAGAAAATAATGCCATCATACACCTTTGAAAAGTGGCAGGTGCGTTACATAGACCAAAAGGCATGCGCCTAAATGCAAAAGTGCCATAAGGACAGGTGAAAGTGGTTTTCTCCTGATCCTCTGGGGCAATGGGTATTTGATTATAGCCTGAGTATCCATCAAGAAAGCAATAATACTCATGCCCCGCCAGCCTCTCAAGCATCTGGTCCATGAAGGGTAGTGGAAAATGATCTTTTCTAGTGGCATCATTCAATTTGCGATAATCTATGCACACCCTCCATCCAGTCACGGTCCTAGTAGGTATCAACTCATCTTTTTCATTCTTGATAACTGTCATTCCACCTTTCTTTGGTACCACTTGAATTGGACTCACCCACTTGCTATCGGAGATAGGATAAATGATTCCGGCATCCAAAAGCTTCAATATCTCCTTTTTTACCACTTCTTTCAATGTGGGATTGAGTCTTCTTTGTGGCTGAACCGTGGGTTTGCATTCGGCTTCCATCAAGATTCTATGCAAGCAAATCGATGGATGGATCCCCTGTATGTCTGCAATGGTCCATCCAATAGCCTCTTTATGCTTCCTAAGAACTTCAATCAATTTCTTTTCTTGCTCAGGTGACAACTCTGTTGAAATGATAACAGGGAGTGCCTCTTTTTCACCCAAGAAAGCATACTTGAGATGAACAGGGAGTTGCTTCAACTCAAGTTTAGGTGGCTCTTGTATGGATGGAACCGGTCTCTCAGTGCTGACCCCCAACTCTTCAAATCTGGAAGGCCTCAACCAAAATCCTGCAGCTTCCTCATTCATTTGTGACTCATCTATGACTTTGTCTTCATCAATTTCAATTACTTTATCAGCTGAACCACTCTTTATCAGGTCTAACAAGTCACTCTCTTCTTCTATCTCATCTTCCTTTGACTCATGTTTAATGTCTTGGTCATCCTCATCTTCACTCCACTCTAATGAAAGAACATGCTGCTCATATCCACTCATCTGCTCCTTTTCATCCTTGGAATGCTCTTTACAGCTTTGTCTGAACTTATCCTTGAAGTTATTTCTGCACTCATCCACTAGCTAATCAATGATATCCACATGGAAGCAAGTGTTGCCACCATATGGGTGCTTGATAGCTCTGAAAACATCAATTGTAACTTGCTGATCCATGACCCTGAGTGTCAGTTTTCCTTATGCCACATCGATTAAAGCTTCTCCAGTAGCCAAGAAAGGTCGACCCAAAATTAGAGATATCTCTTGTCTTCTCCATATCAAGAATGATGAAATCAGCCGGAAAAATGAACTTATCAACCTTGACCAGCACATCCTCAACTATTCCCCTTGGATATGTGATGCTCCTATCAACCAATTGTAATGATACACTAGTTGGCTTGCACTCTCCTAGCCCTAGCTTTTTGAAAACTGAGTATGGCATAAGATTGATGCTTGCTCCAAGATCACACAATGCTTTGTCAAAGTAGGAGTTGCCAATAATGCATGGGATAGTGAAGCTACCTGGATCTTTCAACTTTGGTGGGAGCTTATTTTGAAGAATAACTGAACACTCATGGGTCAACATTACCGTTTCATGATCATCTAGCTTCCTTCTCTTGGTGAGAATCTCTTTCATGAACTTTGCATAAGTGGGCATCTGCTGGATCGCTCTAAGAAAGGGATATTGATATGCAGCTTTTTGAAAACATCCAAAAACTTGGAAAACTCATGATCTAACCTTTGCTGCTTCAATCTCCCTGGAAATGGAATAGGTGGGACATATGGCTTGATTTCTTGCTTTTTCTTCTCACTCTCCTCCACTATTCCTTTCCCATGATCAGCACTTGTAAATGGCCCATCTTCCTTCTTCTTTTGATTCTCAACTTCTTCCTTCTTCTCACTCAATTCTTTTTCTTCACTCAATTTCATTTCAGGATGTTTATTTTCTTCAAATTTTTCTTTGTTCACTTTACTCATCTGTCTTCCACTTCTCAATGTGATTACCTTGGCTTCTTCCTTAGGATTTTTCTCAGTGTTACTTGGGAGAGTGCCCGGTAAACGATTATTTACAGCTTCAGACAATTGAGCTACTTGCCTTTGCAAATCATGAAGAACAGCATCTTGACTATTGGCTTTTTGATTCATGGTTTGCATGAAGGTCTTGAACATTTCTTTCATATCATCCTTCTCTTCCTTATCTTTCTCTCTCTGCTGAAAATTTGCTGTTGATGCTGCTGCTGATGATGTACAGGAGGCTGTTTTGAAGCTTGCTGAGTCATATGTGGAGGATTCAGCACATTGCTATTGTTTCCATAGCTCATATTCGGGTGGTATCTCCATCCTGGGTTATATGTGTTTGAATAAGGATTGAAATTCCTAGCCACTCTATCAAATTTGTTGACAAAATCAACATGTTCAAGGCTTGAATTGACCTCTGGGACATAGGAATTCCCCATCGGAAAATCTGAATAACCCATAGAGGGACCACCAAAAGAAGTACTATCCATCATATGACTAGGTGCTACATTTGTAGTAGGATGTATTCTACTGAATTGAGATGTGAGAGATGCTACCTGTGCCTTAAGTTCTGACATTTCATCTGTTCCATACATAACATGCACTGGCTTGGCTTTGCTCCTCTCGCAATGCCAATTGTAAGAATTTTTAGCAATCTGCTCAATCAAATCTTCAGCCTCTATAGTACTCTTACTCATCAAACTCCCACCAGCAGAAGCATCGAGCATTGTTTTTAATTGATTTCCAAGAGCAGTGTAGAAAGTACGCACCAAATCAATCCGTGAAATACCATGATGAGGACAACGTCGAAGAAGTTCCTTAAATCTTTCCCACACTTCATATAAAGTTTCCCCTTCGTATTGCCTGAAAGAAAAGATTTCATTCCTTATTTGGATGGTCTTGGTCGGTAGAAAGAATTTCTGAAGGAATAATCTTGCTAATTGATCCCAACTTGTCAAAGATTGTGGAGGTAATGAGTTTAACCAACTCCTCGCCTTGTCCTAAGAGAAAAAGGAAACAAGCGAAGTCGAATAGCATCATCTGAAACTCCATTATTCTTTATTGTCACACAAAGTTGCAAGAAATTCTTCAAATGGTCGTGTGGATCTTCCAAAGGTCCTCCACCAAATTGATTAACTTGCACCTTTGAATCAATGATGGCTTGAGCTCAAAATTATTGGCTTGAACTGCTGGCCATGCAATTGGTGGTGCAACTCCATCAACGTGGGCATAAAATATTCACACATCGGCCTATTATCTTCATCTCCACCTCTTTGTCTAGCAAGAATATTTTGATTACCATCATTGCCAATGCCTTCCATAACTCTTCTTTCTCTAGCCTTCTATGAAGAGTTCTCTCAATCTCAGGGTCAAACAGAAATGTAAGATCAGGAATCTCTTCGCCTGACATACACAGTTAAGTACTCAAAGGAAAATGATCTTGGCACTTACAAACTTTTCTCAAAATAAAAACAATGAACAAACAAGAAAAAGAAAACAACACTGAAAGTTCCAAGTAAAAGCAAAAACAGAAACTAAACTACTGCTACTGCTAACAAGAATAAGAATGCGCTAAAAAACAAACTAAACAACACAAAATAAGACAAATAAACAAGCAAATAAACAACTGAAAAGAAAACAACCATAAACCAACAGAAAACAAATGCTTAGTCTCAAGGAAAAACTTTTGATCCAATATTAGCTAATGACACTGATTCCCCGGCAACGGCGCCAAAAACTTTGATGTGTGATTTCTTTGATAAGAAAAAATTGATGATAATTTGAAATACCTGAAATCTTCACTATTGAAAACGTCACTTACCTACACTTACTATTTTGAAAATCAATTGAGAAATGAAAACACCGGCAAGTGTACCGGTCGTAAGTGTAGTATAGAGAAGGAAACAAGGTCGGTCCAAGGGAAAGATGATAGCTAAGTACCAGATTACTAAATTTCTCTTTAATCTAAGCTGATAATTTTGAAGATTAAAAAAAAACTAAATAAAACAAATGAACACATGAACCAAATGTCCTAGTAACACTAACGGGATTCTTGGGATCTAGATGCATTAAAAATGATAGGGAATGCAAATATATTCTCATATGAAATGATGCGATGATTGAAAATGATGACGAAGTTGATTATGTGGGATTTAACCAAACTCACTAGAATTCACTCACCTTCCGGAGTAGTGAAATTCTAATTATAGCATAAAAAGTCCAATCAAGGATATTTATCTATAATCATCGGTTTAGTAGAAAATTCGCTCACACCAAATTGACTACTCTAGTTAAAAATATAAATCGATTACCGTCAAGTATTACGAAATATATTTCTAACCGCGTTAAGATCGTGAGTTCAAGAGTTTTATTAAAACTCGCATATTCCTATGATGAATCTGTCCTAAAACATCTAAATGCATTTGTTCAGATTTTTTATTCCCTCTTGAGTTTCTCAAATATAACCTATCTAGTTTATGTTGGCCAGACACAAATCAGAATAGACAACAAATAACAATAGGTAAATACCCAAATACTCATTCAACAACATCAAGAAAAATCATACACGATCAGTTCATCGAATCCATCAATACAAAAACCATAAATAATATTTCCAGCGCATCAGAAAAACATAAACAACAACCAAGCTAAACAGATAAAAGCACAAAGGAAAGAAAACACCTTTGAAGAACAATACTTCATTGGGGTTTTGATCCCGAACATCCGAAATAAATCGACATAGCTTGGTGTTTTGATCCCAAAGAACACCCCGTAGAGTTATAAGGACAAAGGGTTTTAGTGCCCACTAAAAATAAAATACATCTTTGGTAGTAAAAAGGAAAATCTAAAAATTTTACTGGAAGTGTTCTGTACCAAAAAAAAAAATCCCGTTCCCGTTCTCTTCGAAAAACTATTTATACCCCTAAAAAACAAGGGTAAATCCCTTCGTGATTTCTTCTGTGTGCCATTTGAAGTGGGGTCCATGTTTCCTTTTTTTTTTTTTTTTGTTTAAAGTGAACAGATTGAATTGTCATGAGAAGATTAGCAGAGTAGGAAAATGGGTATGGCAAGTGGCCCCCATTAGCTGTGAATAATGCAGAGGGTAAGTGTAATAGTCAAGATGGTGGGCCCTCCTTCTGATTTAAATGTGATTGATGATGGACAGGTGCAATGGAGCTCGGTGAAATAACCAAGTTGGATTATATTGTATTTGCTGAGATCGGAACAAATTAGGATTCCAACTTAGTTTGGATGAGATCAAACTTGCATTTGTCAGCTAGGACCTTTGCTGTCGACTGCTCTGTCGAATGGAGAGCTACTGGAATTATCGTTTTTCTGCGTGGAGATGTGGCCGTGACAGTGGAATGGAGCTCGGATTGTGGGCTGCTGCTGCCGCTGTTGTCTGCTGCGCGGAATGAAGAAGCTGCGTGGGCTTAGGATATTTAATATATTTATAGATATATAACTGAAAGTAACAATTATATATATCTATGCGTAATAATAATAATAATAATAATAATAATAATAATAATAATAACTTTTCTATAAATAAAAAGAAAATGCATTCATATCTATAATAAAAAAAAATAAGGAAAAAAAAAACTTATATATTTCTTAAATAAAAATAAAAGCTAAAGACTAAAAGATAGTTCCATTTTCTATCTTACAACAAAACACATGATTTATGAAAAAAATTTTTCCTTTTTCACAAATTAATGCCAATTGATTCAAAGAGTTTATAAATCATTGATTTTAAACAATATTCACATTAAACTCTTAAATATTTGACTATAATAGTGCTATTTCGAGTAGGATAAATGTGTAAAAATACACATCTATCAAGAGCATATTATTTAAATAAATTATAATAAAAAATAGAAGAGAGTTACTGGCAGAAAATACTTTAGCTGATCTATTTATTTCTTGGAGGGGGTAGATCACAAGAAAGACTTTTATTAGGTATATGCACCATGTATAATGCATGTGTAGTAAATAATCACTAAGATATTCTAATACATTACCATATAAGTAATAGTTACTTCATAAACTGCCTACCATCTTATTCACGTCTTAAAGCATAGTCGGTAGTTATCCATCCTGTGTATCATTGAATATTTTTCCGGATGATCTGATAGAACTTTGAAACCAAATTTTTATGGACTTGCTAACATGCTAACAAAAGAAACTTTGGACTTCCCAATTTGTATCTTTTCCTTCTCATACGAACGTTTAATTTTTAAAGGACAAGTTCATTATGTATACTCCCAAAATAATGCTCAAGATTGAAGCCGTTCAACCTCATTAACGTCAGCTAAGATATACTTGCATGCCAAGACGATGCATTACACTACAAGTAAACAAAATTTACCACAATGCTGAGTAATTTCTGGATTGCTCAAATTACAAAAACCTGCAGTCTGAGTGGGATCACCTGGCGTCATGTGAATTAGTAATAAACGATTGAAGCATCATAAGGCTCATAATTCCTCCTGAAAAAACACAAATACCACTAACAACAGAGACAGATATCTGCTAACAAACCCCCATCATGAAGTCTACACACTGGAGCAACATATGGAGAAAAACGCTCCAGATTCTCATTGCTTGAATTGTGAGTGGCTACCTCAAAATGCAATTTGTAGAAGTAAACAGGATCAAACATATGCCACTATAGAAGCAAAATGATCATAATACTTATTAACCTATAAATATAACGACCTAGAGATGGGGTGAAAGGAAGGCCCACAAATATACTGCAGTCAGTCCCAACGTACTTCCTTTTTTTTCTATATGTTCATATAAGGCTTAATAACCACTCAATCTGTGCCTTAGCTTGATCTATAGTGCCCAATTTTATCTGGAAGAGAGCAAAACAGGGGCAATACAAGAGACTTAAATATCTCAAAAGTTAACTGATAAAAAAAATTCGATAATGAAAACGCAATAGATGAATCCTTCCACTTCTTGGAAATTTATGACAGCATACAGTGGCAAAAAGTTAAAAATGTATTCCTCCTAGACTAGACAATCCGTTATCTAACAAAAAATATAATCCAACAAGAATAATATGTGATTACCTGATAAAGGCGCAATTCAAAACGAGGACCAATTTCCTTGAGCTCCACTGACTTAAGGCCTTTAGGCTTCTTGAAAATATGATGCCTGCGTATAGGCAACTGTTATTGCAAATGAAAAAGCATGCATTCTGATGAAGCAAAAGCAAAATAAGAGAAAAGTTGTAGTGCAATAAAACTAAAGAAAAGTTGTGATTTTTTTTTAATTACAGGAAAGAATTATCTTTTCCAGCTACCTGAGAAGGAAATGATTAAAAAAAAAAAGTGAGTGCAGAGTTAATAAATTGTGGCAAGACCATTGGATTCCGGACAAACTTGAAAGAAATATAATCAGACTGATTTGCAAAAGTGACTATATGCTTCATATCTGGCTTAGGCACTGCGAACAGATGCTTTAATATATTGGCAGTCCTTTGTCCTAGCTACCAAGAATTTAATGAACAGATTAAAACAAACTTAGTCCAATAACAAATTGCCAAAAAGGTAAATAGAGTACAACTATCAAGAAATATAAATTTAAAAGATGACGAAGTTTTAACCAAACATTAAAACACATCAAAGATTGTTACTTTAGTTATGAACTTGTCAAAAATTAAATGTGGAGAAGCCTAAGGCGTTGTTCCAATTGCTTTCTTGTCTTGATGTCATGTCTGGTGACCTACAGCAACAGGTGACATTTGCTTTAAAGATGTGTAGCGAAGGCCACCCCAAATTCTAAATGAGGAGAAGGGCACTGAATTACTTACCACATTGAGTAGTCCAAAGTATGCAGTTGGACCAACGGGTAGGCTGATAATTATACCATGTGGCACACCACGATGTTCATGAACCAAAATAACATCTGTAAAATCATGCGCTCGGCAAGTCTCAATAATTTCAGACATAACCGGCATGAAAGAAATTTTTTTGGTTATTGCAATGAAGAAAAAAATTGACCAATTTGGTTGTCAGAGAAGTTTAATTTATCAGACCATCAAAATTTCATATGCACAAATTAGCACATGCAGAAAGCTGACTACACAATCTTTGCACCCAGCGAGGTAGATTAATGTATATGTTTATAATACAGGATTTATGAGGTTTATTTACTATCTAAAGAGAGGGTTGGCAGTTCAAAAGACAAATGAAAGCAACAAAGAATGTGATTATAGACATATTAAATCCCCCACCTGATACCACATTTCATTCGCTGTGCATTAGAAAAGACGAATTTCAATTCCTGCATTATGGGTGCCATTAGCAAAATTTTGGTCATATCCTTATCATTTCAAACAAGATCATAATCATTTGGGCTGTTATGTTTCCCCAGGTTTCTAGTATCGCCGTTTCGATTTTTCCAAAATTGTTGAATCATAATAATGGATATATTTTTTATTTGAATTCTGATAATTATTTTCGGATTTTGAGCAAAATGTAATACCTGAAATTGGACACTGATCTGTATGGTAAAATATAAGCCTACAAGTTAACATGCCCATATATGTTAATAAAATTTATATGTGGACAGAAATGAATAGCCATTTTCAAATTACAACAACTCAAATACAAGACACAATGTATGTTTGGATTTCCCATAAATGGACATATATAAAACAAGGTGGGTCGGTAATCCTCGCAAATCTGTAACTTGCTCTATGATGAGGGTGGAACAAGTTATAATCCTTTGAAGTTTACAAGATGGTTTGTCGTATTAATTTTCCAGGACCGGTTTTATAGAATGGATATTTGGATAGAACGCAAGATCCCCATATTTTATATCCATTTTCAAACATATATTCTAAAAAATGCATGATACAAATTAGGAAAAAATATAAAAATGATGATCTTGAGATTTGATTTTTAATTAATACACAATTTACCTTTTAGCATTTTTACAAGCAAATAATCTTAAGTTTTATTTTTTATATATAAATAACTTATGTGTAGATACTTTTGCAAATAAATGATCAAAATTTTTATTTTTGATAAATACATAATCTATATTTTTTCACTTTGCATTAATAATTTATATAAGAAGGACTTGGCCATAAATTGCGTGAGAGGAGCACCTGGGGTCCTTGATGTAGTTAGCAAAATTTTGGGATGTCTTTCCGTTGCATTTGCATACTCATCATCAATTTGAGTTCAGGAGACTATATTTCAGCATAGAAAAAACACAGATGAAAGGAGACACAACAAAAGAATAATAATAATAATAATACAATAATGTGAGTTCGGGAGACCAGCACAAAAGGAATGAGAGAATAATTCCAACCGCTTACGCTCAAGAGCCCTAATCACCTCCTGACAGCCAGATGAAACCACATCACGATCAACTTTCTTAGAATATTTTCTTTATCCTCCTCCATCATATCAAAAGGAGTATTAGCCAAAGTACCATTAACACTGTTAGAAGATGCAAGAACATTGGAAACTGTTGCTCTGTCAGTAAAACAGGGTGCTACAGACTTCTGTTGCTGTCCCTTACCCAACCTTCCTCCTTTATACCACCCAGGGCAGCCTACTAATTGAAAACAATTTTCAACTAGATGTCCTTCTCTACAATGCTTGCAAAAGAATTAGTCTGAATTTTCCCTCTTCTATTATCATTTGAAAATCTAGCACCATCTACCCGATTATACAAGAAAGCTGATGCATTCGAATCTGAATTTGGCCCTAAGCTTACTTGTTTCTGTTTTTCAACTTGCTATACTGTGTAATAAACCTTGTTTACCGAAGGAAGGGGATCCATAGACAATATGTGGTACCTCAAATGTTCAAAACTTTCATTTAAACCCATCAGAAATTGTATCAAATGTGACACCATTTCATATTCTTGAATCCTTTCCTTTAGTCTACGAGTACAACACTCAAATCTTCCACATTCACACAAAGGATGTGAATGCAAGACTCGCAATTCATCCCAAATCCTTTTGAGCCTATTGTAATAAGACCAAACAAATTGACTCATTTGTCTAGTGTTACTCAACTCACTTGAAGTTGAAAAATTAAAGGACCATTTCCTTGACCATGTTGCTCTGAGATTTCCTTCCAAAGTTCATGAGCAGATTGAGTATATAGATAATTCTGTGAAAACTCACTAGACATGGAATTGAGAATCCAACACCTCATCATGTAACCGCATCTTGTCCAACGAACTGAATCTGTCGAATTAGAGTTTGGTTTGGAATACTACATCTATAAACCCTAATTTTAACTCACACCCAATCCCATCTTAATGGATCGGCTCCACGCAAGGAAATTCAATCCATTAAAAATTATATTTCCTATGACCATGCTCGGATTATAGAACTAGAAATGTATAATGTAAACAAGTGATTACCCTGGTTGGATCCCAAGACCTAAGAATACTAGAACTGTGTGTGAAGTGTGACAAACAAAACCAGCAATCAAGCGTGTAAGGTTCATGAATGAAACGGCAGTCGAGCAAGGTAATTGAGAGAAAACGAAAACAGGAGCAATTAAGAAAGGTGTTTTTATCAGATAGTTATAGCAGGAGAGTTGTGAAGTTAAGGACTTGCCATCAGAAAAGACAGCTGTAACTAAGACTAGCTTGTAAACAGAAGGCTACGGACACGTGGATTAACACGTGGATTAACAAAATAAATAATAAAAACTATAGAAAAATATATGATGACTCAAATCCTAATTCCAGCAACTTCTCCAAAATTCTTCAGGCATAAAAACCTACTCGATGCAAAATTCGCATGTGCCGTTCAACAGTATGTTATCAATGTCAGATAAAACCAAATATGTGTGGAATTAAGAAATTATTAACAGAAGAGCCAACAACATTCGTTAATAATAATGATAATAATAATCTAATTTAGCTCAAAATCCTCCTCGCCAACATATCCTTCGAACTCGGTCAACATATCGTAATTCTCATAAGCAAATACAGGAAATGTTCGAAACTTAGAAAACATTGTTGCAATCTCGTTACAGAAAATTATGGAATCAAACACTAAAAATTACATTTGTCTTCTGTTCTCATGCTCCGTGTAGGAGTTGAACAACCAGTTAGTTGTTCCAGGAAGCCTGCTATCGATGATTCCTATGAGACAGTCCGTGTCTGACCGATGCTCTACAGATTTCAAGGGCTCGTGTATCCTGCAGAATTTGATTTACTGAGCTTACTTAGTTACCACACAATTACTGAGTTCTAATTATTTCCAAGACATAGAAAAACAGAATGTGGGAAAAAGAAATTGGGGTACCGATAAAGTTTTACCATAGGTATAGATGTCTCTCGGTTGCAAGCTTGCATTGGTCTTGCATGAGGAAGGCCTGTTGAGGTACTGTGTTTCACTTTTAGGTAATGGCATCACCTTTTCAAAAGCCTCTACAAGTAGTGCAACCTTCCCCTTCCAAGCCGGAACAAGTTTTGTTACAGCCTGTTGAAGTGCATGGTCAATCATCGATTCCTTTGGATTTTTCCTTTCATTCATCATCTGATGCTTGAGATAAACCTTCTCTGCTTCGGGATTGGGCACCAATGGCAGATAATTTGGTTCTCTGAGATCTAATCCCCTCATATCGTCCACAGGCCCACTTTGTCTCTTGCGCTTGATAGTCCACTTCAATTTTGAATCAAGTAGTTCTTCAGGGGAATTTTCTTTCCGCTTAACAAAAGTTCTTTTCTCCCGTGTACCAGTTACATCATTTGTTTTCAAGGTTGATTCATTCACGTCGGGATTGATGGTTTGTTTGAGCTCCTTCGTATCAGATTCTCTGGTGGAGTCGTCCAAATCAAACCTTTTTATGCATGCATCTTCCTGCTGCTCAGATTCCAGCAACTCTGATGTATTAGTGCTCTTCTCGGTCCCAAGTTGGCTTATCTCCAAATTCAGAGAAACAGCATCTCTTGATCCTTTCTTCTTCAGCAATGCTCTTCAGAAGATCAATTTCACTATGTGGTGGTTCCCTTGGCAAATGATCCTCACCTTTTCTCTCTTCAGCCAGGCCATCTGCTGCAATGTGATTCCAACTTTATTTTCATCAGCAGACACTTCATTCTCATCCTCCATCATTATGCCTTATGCATATTGGTTTTCGGTGTAGACTTCAGTGAAGAAATCAGTTAAACAATATTTTCATTCTTTAAAATTTTAAAATTCGTACTTAAGCAAACCACTTATGTAAACACCTATTTTCTAACCCTAAAATGAAGGTTTTTGTTGAAATAATGAAGGTGATGGTTATATAGGTCATCAAGGTTGAATTTTGTTAAAAGCAAATATGATTTTACAAGAAGAAAAACTATTTTTCTTAAGTCTAGTAAAATTCAAAGTTTTGCAAGGTAAAGGTTTTCAAAAAGAATTCTTGATACTATATGTATACATATAGGTAGATCATCTCATAATCTTCATGACAATAGCTTATAGGTAATACATATATGCATGATGCATTGTAGAAACAAAGTAGGAAAAATTGAGTTGTTGTCATTTTTAAGAAATTCGTAATAATGGAGTAATGGCATGAAAATCCATATTTTTCAAACTCAAATTAGAAGTTTTATCAAAGAAATGAAATCCTTAGTGGCTATGTATGGTTGAGCTCTAATTTTCTAAATATCAAATGATTTTTACTTAAAGGAATCACTCAAAAACTAATTTTTATAAAATTCGGATTTTGGAATCAACTCTACTTGAAGACATGTTTACAAAGTGTAAAATGGAAATTTTTATGTAGAAATGAATGTCATAAGTAATAGATATAATGAATACTCAATTTTAGCAAGGATAATTATATTTTCTTGAGAAATAAACCCAAAACAAATGAAAATGATCAAAGTTAGGAAATTAGTTTTCCTAAAAGTAAATAGCCATGGAGTCTTACAAATAAAAAGTTTCTAAAATTTCTTTTAGCAAATATTGTCAAAAGCATGCATACACCAAGCTCATAACATGCCATTCATGATAGGAAATCATCAATATTGCATATGTAGTTAATCTATATAGTAGGAACATTACAAACATTTACAAAATTATTTTTCGGAATTGAAGTTTGCTACTGTTCTAATCTGATCCGACCTTTTCGAAGCTTCAAAGTTTTCAAAACTTGAAAATAATATTAGAATTAGATAGATCTTTCTAAGTAGATAGAAATCGATATATAATTTGCGAAATTTCGAGTTAAAATGATCAAGTTATGGCCATTTTAAGTTGGAATTCCCGCTTAGGACGAGAATTACGAATTCGATAGTTTGTATAAGATCGTTTGGATTAGTTTGAGTTGAAATACTTATTAGAGTATTTATTCCTTTTTATGATCCCGAAATCGACGATTCCCTACCAATCGGATTACTTTTACTAAAAGACCGGTGTTCTAATGGTCGAGTGAGTTTTCTTCTTATTTTGTTACCTTGTTTGTGCTTGTAGCTAGTTGCATTAGAATTATAGGAACAAGATAAAAATCGATATGAATGGAGATGTGATATACGATGAGACTGTGATGAATGTATGCCAAAGAATACTAAAGCATATCAAAACCATGATTCAATTGGATAACTGCACTGTTCATATTATTCCTGTTATGTGTATGATATCGTTGGTTACTCTAAAGAATGTATGAATATTTTGATCTAAGCAAAAATTAAATTGGTCATGCATCGCATCGGACATGTTGCATTTGGTAGCGTGCTACTCCTACGCAGGTCGATCGGTATGGTCCGATGACTCATTTGGATAACGAGACCGGTATCAGAGCTCATTCATGGGAACTAAGGCGCATCGGGATGCATTCCATGTGTGAGCCTAGCCGAGGCGAGTGCTATGAGCCCAGGGCTTGGGGACTAGCAGTGGTCGTATAGACTTCAATACCATCCCTAACCCAAGATACGGAGGGCGTAAATCCGTTCTGTGTGTGGGTTCCGGATACCCATACACAATTGTTTGCTCATGTGTTTGTTCATGCATAGCATATGGTTGATTATAACTTGCTTGTTATGGTACAGAATTAAGGAAATCTTCACTAAGCTAGTATAGCTTATACCTCAATAGATGTTTGAATGAACAGGTTATCTCAAGAATGCAAAGTGGGGACTGAAATGGTTGGAGCCGAGAATGACTTCGGGATTCCGGCAGGAAATAAGGATACTTGAAGTTATTAGCTAGGTTTTATGATTTGCCTTGTAATAGTTTTATGTAGTAGAATCTTTTGATGATTGTAATTGAAGTATAATGTTTTGTATTTGGAGTATAGTAAATCAAATTTCCTTTACATTGTTACTTAAGTTATATCAACATAAAATGTATCACTCCGATGAGTCTACTCTATGTGTTAGACGCCTTGTACATAGTATGGAAGCCTTCGTGTGACTTAGGTGGTCATTCTTAGGCTTTAATATTGCGTATGGCGGACTGCCACGTTTAGAGTACCCTTCGGGGCATGACACATATATCTCCTACCTTTACAAGTAATAGCCTCGTTCAAGGATTACAGCTATTAGACATCTATGCCCATATTAGTCCACTATGATTAAGCAGAGTAACATAGCCCATATAAGTCCACTATGATTAAGCAGAGTAACATAGCCCATATATTAAACTACTTAATATAACTTCTCTATAATATGAATAGACATTATTCTACTATTGTTCCCCCTATCAGCTACTCGCCGAGCCACCCATGATGGCCTAAGCACCTAACTACTGTGCTAGTACCGCCTAGTAAGGTTGTTGCCCTCGAACTAGGTCTCAAAAACAGCCACATAAGTAATAAGTAATTATTAAAGTCATCTTTAAGTATTAGTTCATTTAGAATGCCTACTCTAGCACATAACACACAAGTCATTGTGTACTTAGTACAAAATCTATACTCTGAACAATCGAAAGATGGACCAAAGATAAAGTAAAAGACAGACTCCTAACAAATATCTGCTCAATAGATTATATATAAGCATTTAAATCAATTATCAACTTATATCAATCTCATATTAAATGCTCATTTTTTTTAGTAAATATACATTTGAAACAACATACTCCTCTTATTATTCATGGTTTATCATACTACAATTATATTATATCTGAGGCAATTACAAGTTAACATGGTCTTATAAGGGTTTACTGGTTAAATTAGTTGCTAAATATAAATTGTTGGTCTCTAAAGAACTTACTAAACCAATATTAGTTAATGAATTTATATTAACTTAATTTAGCCAGGTTAGATAGAAATAATAATCAAGTTCATTTTATATTCAATTTAGTCTACTAAACTCATTTTTTTTATGGTAATTAGGTTCTTAAAATATAATTTCAATAAAACATCCTATAATCAATCTAATAAACTTTTATTAAGTAAAACATCTCATTTAAAATATAAATACTCTATTTATATCGTTCATAATCCGTTTTTATCTCTAAATGTTCTAAGGAACTTAAACAAGTTCCCTATTGTATTTATTCTATCTTATAACATCATATTTATACATATTTTATTAAATAAATTCTTAAAATCAAATAATTAATTATTCATATTAAGATTCATATTTTAATATGTGAAAACATTATTTACATTTATTTTATTAGAATTAATTTATCTTAAATTATTATTTTTATTTCTTATAGAAAACTAGTGTGCACCCTAACTTTAATAAATCGGTTCACTATCTTAAACACTGGTTCTTAAGCTTAACTTTTTATAAAGTACCTAACACATTGTTCTACATGTTCATAAGTTCAATTAGCCTAAACTAATTAGCTAATTAGGGTTTTAAATTCAATTACATCTAATCTAGTTGGAATGGGGATAATACTGACGACCAATCGGTTCACTCAAATTTGACCATCAAGATGGGCGATTCTTGGCTAGTTCTTTACACCGAATTAAAGTAGACTTCTTAAGATTTCAAACCCATTATTAGTCTTATGCAAAAGATGAAATGTTACCAATTAGTCCTATACAATTCATGCTACCACTGCTGGCCGAAACATGTTTTGTCTTGTTTTTGCTATTTCGTTAATTTTTTAAAAATAGTAAATATATTTCAAAATCATGAATTTTTATTTTAAATTGACATGTTAAACTATCATTTTTTAAATTTTATCCAAAAATAAACTCGTTCAATATTTTATTTAAATTTAACAACTCAAGTTGCAAAGATTGTATATATATGCATAAAATTGATTTTCTAGCAGATTTAAATCATCTAAAACATGTTGTTCTATGTTTATTATCTAGTATATACTTATATTTATATTTGACAACTTGAATCTTAAACTATAACTCAAATCAACATTAATAACACAATTTTTGTAAAAATTCAAGCATATCAACATAAATATTCATACTTAATATTTTAACATAATTTATATTTAATATATGCATATACTTATTTGATGATTTCATTTCAATAAAACATTTTAGTTCTACATATATCACACATATATAATACATAATATATATAAACATGCAATAATTTCAAATGCTTAAATTTATAACATACATACATATACATGTGCATATTTTGGTTTTCATGCTTGCATATACATATATTAATCAATACATAAATCTAAGTTTATTTTTAGTAATTTACATGAACTTAAATGTTACTAACATGATTAAACAAATTAATTGTGATTACTTAATTAAGTTAGCAAAATCAACCAAATAATCTTCTCTACTACTACACCACTTAAGAGTTGATAAAGCTTCTTCAAGCTTATTTTCCTACCTTCAACCTTGTTTTGAATCTTCATTTCACCTAGGATCTTAATTGAAATAAATGTTAGATTATTGGGGATAAATGGGGGGATAAAGAAGTATAAACTTAAATAATACGTTACCTTATGTGTGCTTGGCTTATGGAGGGATTTTTGTGCAGTTTTTGAGAGTGTTTTGAAAGAGAATTTGAAGAGATGGGGCTGCTAAAATGGGGGAAGAAATTAAGTTTTTCTAAGGCTCCTATTTATATGATTTCATGCCTTGTAATTTCTATCAGGGTTAAGGGCACTTTGGTCAATTTATTTGAATAATTTATGAGCATTTCAGTCCTTTCATGAAGGTAGAATTCTCTAGAATTGACTAAGGTTATTTTTGTCTTTTCACATGTGGGAGTTCTCTAGAATTTAGAGAATTATAAGGTGCATGATGGCTAAGGTGGTATTATGGGTTTGTGGGCTTTGATTCATGAGTTTATAAGTTTTAATCCATGGGCTTGTTTTCATGTAAATGGGCTTCTTGAATATGGGCTTAGATTCATGTTAATAGGCTTGGATTTTAATGTTAATGGGCTTAGGCTTTTAGACGATGAATTAGATTTTTAGGTTATGGACTTTTGAGAATTAGAAATGGATTTAATGGCCTATATACTTGGAGATAATAGAGAGGGAGTAGAATAATTATTTATAAGAATCAATTCATTAACTTGTTTACTTGCATAAATGAAGTGGGCATAGTTATTACAGGTAATCTTTCTATTCCTTGTTTAGAGGAAATAAAAAAAAAACCACCTACCATATGGTTTTTTTATTACCTCTATATTTCCTCTCCAATAGGAATCAAAATTCAAAGGATGTTACTATTTTACTCCTAATAAATTTAGTCATCGACAAATATATCATAATAGTATATAAAACCCTCTTTTTTAGATACAATTGTGTCATTCTTTATTTATTTTACTGTTAAGATTTAGTAAATCATGTACAAATCTAAAATGTTGATTATATATAACATATAAATATAACACACATTATTTATGTTCTATAACGACCCATATAAGTTATAGCTTGTATATTAAATTTATAAGTAATATACGTGGATTATACATGTTATATATATGTGTTATGGAATTATATATGAAAAAATAGTGTGCATTGATAAAATATATAAGTTGTATATATAAGTTATGATTCATAACTTGTATGTATAATTTGTAAGTAATATATATATATATTTCATATAGATAAGCTATAAGTAATGTTTTATATACATGATTTATATAAATATATGTAAGTTATACAATTTACTTATTATTATTATTACTATTATTATTGTTATTGTTGTTGTTGTCATCACGCCCCAAAGGGTACCCTAAACATGACAATCCGCCACACTCAATATTAAAGCTTAAGTATGACAACCTTAGTCATCCCATAACCTTCGATACCAGATGTAAGGCGTACATTCACGATCATAGAGGATCAACTTTGAAATAAGTTGTTTAAGAAGACATTCGTGTAACAGTTTAAGAATGGAAATCATAATGCAATATCTAAAAAAGGAAATATATAAAGGTCTTACAAATATCAAAGGGGCACCTCCGTCAAAAGATATAGTCCATCAAGGTCTATCGAAGCCTAATCAAAATAATTACATTGAGATTTACTTAGAAGCCTAAGTCTACATCTAGTCTTTAACTTCTTCCAAAAACTCCTTAAGCCAAAAGGTAATACCTATGAGAAATAATCACGGGACTTCAACCGTAAATAGGGAAACTGTAAAAGGTATCTATAAGGGGGTAAGCTTCTTGCTTAGTAAGAATTAAATCTTCAAGTAAAGTACTTAAAAACCAATTATCAATCAAGTTGTTTAGCAAACATATGAGATGCAATCAATCATGTGAGAAAACAATATATACAATTTTCTAGAAATCATATGTTTGAATGGATTTACCCCTCCATTAGGTGGTTGGTGTTGGGCAACGAGGCCATAGTTTACAAATGATACTTTTTGTAGTTTTATACAAATTCCTACTAATCGCTAAAATGTAGTTAATTCAGATGCCCACTCACCATCTAAATTTAGGCAATCAAAGCCATAGAATATATTTTCAAGTCCTCGACCTCATTACTATGCCCTCATTCCACCAAGGGTATAGCAGTGAATGCGATGCGACTCACTACGTACCATGCATGAATCATTTTATTTAAGTAATCATGGCATAATATTAGTCATTTTATAAGTAACCATAGAATTTCCAAACAAATCAATCTTTAACTAAATCATACAATGATTAGTTATCAATTCCCGCCTCGATATACTTATCATTATTTCAACCATATAAGTAAGGCACATGCACTATCATGTTTTACCTTTTCCTAAAGTCTAGTGCCACTAAACTACAAGCAAATACATAAGTACAAAAGCGATAATTTAAACTCACTCGGCCATAGCAGTAGAAACTTCTAATTAAAGTAGTCTTCCGGGTAAGGTAGCTCGGACTCCACGTCACCTATACAAGAGAAATACCCAAAATGAGTATTTCTTGGAAGTTCTACTTAAATTGCAACTCTATTCTACTAAGTTCATCAAAATTCGTATAGAATGAAATTCCAACTTAAAATGGCCATAACTTACTCATTTTAACTTGGAATTTTGCATATTATATACCTTTTTTACCTACTCAAAAAGATCTATCCATTTCTAAGGTTATTTTCTTCATAAAGGTCATTTGGTTTTCTAAAAGTCACGGTATAGAATCAAAACAATCATCCCCACCTTTGCAAAACAATTTTCCAAACTCATCTTTGTTCAAAAATCATTTTAGCAAAAATATAGATATGTATATAGTTGAAAAATCCTTGAGTATATATATATATAGACTCATATTGTATGCAAAGATTCTAATGATGTTGTCTCAACCATTACTTTTCGTAAAACAATTTATCTTAAGGTGTTGAAACTTGAAACTTACCAAATTCTTTTCTAAGCATTTTGGAGAAACATTATAACTTCTTAGGTTATTATAAATAAGTATATTCTTGTTTTATTTTTCCCAATTTCTTTTGCAAAATAAATCAATTTTCCTTTAACTTTAATCTTCGACAAATTTTGCTTCTTGTGATAAAAATAAAGTTTTTCCAAAATTTCCATTAAGTTGTTGATAACCTATAATGATTTTGAGTTATATATATTTTTCTTAAATTGGTCTTGATAAATAAGTCTCTATCCTCTTATATTTTTATTTATTAACTTTTTAAGAATAAATTTTATTTCTAAAACTTGGTCTTTTAATTTCCTTTACCGATTTTATTTGAAAGGAAATCATCTTTTTAAGTTATAGTAAAACCCATTGCTTTTTACTCATCATATTTATATTTTTTTTGTATCTTTTTTAAAAACGGTTTATCATTTAGAAACTTGAAAATCATTATTTTCCTAAGTGGGTTTATAAATTAGTGAATTGATTTTTTTTAACTTGGAAAACTAGTTTACTTCTTGGTTTTTATTATGAAGTTGGAAAGACTTTAATCTTAAGCTTTTTATGAAAAATTTTATACCAACAAATTTTTTTTACTAAGCCTTAGATTATCTTATTATTAAAAGAAAGTGCTTATTTTCTTTATTTCCTTGGTAAAATCATCCTTGTTGCCTGTCATGCCCTGAATTTGGTTCAAGGCGTGTCAGCCTTCACGTATAATACTTATGCATTATATGTTAAGGCTGACCTAATCTACAATTTATCGTGATCGTTGCTAAACAAATTCTAGATTCTGAAATCGTTGAATTAGATTTTGAAAACAACTAGAATTGCAACGGAAAAGAAATACATTTCTTTAAAATGATTTCTGAATAGGCTACTTTCTTGAGTAGACCATTACATGTAATAAAGTAAATTTCTCAAAACGATTTTCAAATAGGCTACTTTTGTGAGTAGACAAACGTTTATAAATAAATATCATACCATCAGGTATCTCAAAGTACATAGTGTCAGTTATCTCAAGATACAACCATAGGCTCATAGATATACTCTCATCAATTTATAAGTTTGAAAAGATTATCAATAACTTTTGCTATAAACAGTTCAACGTTCCTAGACACTTAACTCATTAACAAGCTCCTTTAGAGTCGTTCCCATACCTGATAATCACAAGCATCCATATCATCACCTGAAAAAGAAGGAATGAGCCGAAGCCCAGTACGACAGCAACATAAGCACACACGAGATGGGCACACATGCCTATTATATATGCAATGCAACAACCGATAGTTTATATTTTTAAATTAAAGTGACAAACAACAGTGGAGCACTCACACTTCGGTAACACGCTGGAACCTGAGGGTCCTGAGTAGCAGCAACTGCTCAGAGGGTTGATATAGGCAGCCCGAATACTTATATCTCCTACCTCTACAAGTAATAGCCTCATCTGAGGGTCACAACCGTTACGCATCTCTACCCATCATAGTCCATAATATAGTGTAGCTTAATCGATCCCATAAACGTAAACCACACTACATTACTTCTCTTCGATCTAGGCAGACGTTATTCTACCACCGTTTTCCCCATCAGCTACCCCGAGCTACCCATGATAGCCTAAGCGCCTAACTACCGTGCTGGCACCGCCTAGCAAGGTTGCTGCCCCTCGAGATAGGTCTCAAAAAATGGCCACGCACAAGCAAAAGCAATTATTAAGGTCGTCTTTAAGTATTAGTTCATTTAGAATGCCTACCCTAGCACGCAACACACAAGTCACTGCGTACCTAGTATAAAATCTGTGCTCTGAACAATCAAAAGATAGACAAGAATATAAAGCAGAATGTAGACTCTTAACAAATATCTGCTTCAAAGATTAATTCATATAAGGATTTGAATCAATTATCAACTTATATCAAACTTGTATTAACTACTTAGTTTTCTAGCAAATATACATTTGAAACAACATACTCCTCTTATTATTCATGGTCTATCATATTATAATTATCTTCAAGCCATTTACCAGTTATTCTGATCATATAATAGTTTACTAGTTAGATTAACAGATAAGTATAAATTGTTGGTCTTTGTAGAATTTACAAACCAATACTAGTTAATAAATCTATATTAGCTTAATTTAGCCAAGTTGAATAGAATTAATCAACTAAATTTATGCTATATCCAACTTAGTCTACTAAACCCATTTTATAGTAATTAGGTCCTTAAAATGGTAATTTTCAATAACATGTCCTATGTTAAATTTAATAAACTTTTATTTAGTAAAATAACTCATTTAAAATATAATTATTTTATTTATATCATTTATAATATTTTATCTAAATATGTTTTGGAATTTAAACTAATTTTCTATTATGTTTATATTATGTTAAAATACCACATTTATTCCTATTTTATTAAATAAATTCCTATAATCAAAATCATTAATTATCTATCTTAAAATTAGTATTTTAATATTTGGACAAATTATTTATATTTATTTGATTAGAAATAATGTACCTTAAATTCCAATGTTTCATTTCCTATAGAAAGCTAGTGTGCACTCTAACTTTAATAAATCGGTTCACTATGTTAAACTCGGGTTCTTGAGCTCAAACTTTTATGTAAACTTCCTAACACGTATATATATATATTTTTATAAGATCATTTGGCCTAAATTAATTAGTTAATTGTGGTTTTAATTTTAATTGATTCAAAACTCCAGGGCAGGGCATAGGCATCGACAACCGACCAGTTCGATCGCATTTGACCATTAACCCGACCAGTTCTTGTCCGGTTATTTGCACCATGTTAAAGTAGACTTCTTGAGCTTTCAAATAGTTGTAGTTTCAGACAAAAAGAAGGAGAAAAAGTCACTGGTTCGGCCATATGAATTCATGCCACCACTACTGGCCAAAACACTGTTTTGCTATTTTGAAATTTAATTTTTAAAATAGTAAATGTATTTCAAAAATCATGAAAATTTACATTTTGTATATAGAAATGTTGAACTATCATTTTTATAAGTTTAATCCATAAATAAATTCATTTAATATTTTACTTAAATATTATAACTTAAGCTATCCATATTTAATATACATGCATATAAATTGATCTTTAAGCATATTGAATTCATCCAAAACATGTTTATTCTATGTTTTATTATCTAGTATATACTTTGATTTATATTCTACAACTTGAATCATAACTCAAATCATCATCAATAATATAAACTTTCCCAGAATTCCAACATATCAACATAAGCATACATACTTATGTATTTCAATTAAAATTATATTTAGTATATTCATCTATTTATTTGGTAACTTCATTTTAATAAAACATATCAATTCAACATATAACATACATATAATAATTTCAAATACTCAATTTTCTAACATACATGCATATACATGTGTATGTTTCGGTTTTCAAGCTTGTATATACTTATATTATTTAATACTTGAATCTAAGTTCATTTTTAGTGATTGACATGAATCTAAATGTCATTAACATAATTAAACAAAATAATTATAATTACTTACTTGAATTTAGCAATATCAACCAAATAGGTGCCTCCACTACTACTTCTATCACTCAAATATTGATGGAACTTCTTCAAGCTTATTTTTCCTAACTTTAACCTTGTTTCTAGTCTTTAATTTCACCTGAGAAATTGATTGGAATATAACTTAGATTAATGGAACAAAAGAGGATGTTAAGAGGCATAAACTTGAGTAATACTTTACCTTATGGGTGTTGATGTTGAAGAAGACTTTGTTGTGTATTTTTGGAGTGTTTTTGAGGGAGTTTTTGAGAGAGAATTGAGGAAAAAGTGGCTACAAGTAAAGTGAAAATTAGGGTTTTCTAAACCCTATATTTATATTATTTCATGTTATTTAATTTCTATTAGATTTAGGGACTTTTTGGTCATTTTGTTTGATTAATTGGGGACATTTTGGTCTTTCTATATGCATTAGAATTCTCTAGAATTAGGAGATATTTTCTTGTGTTCACATTATAGATATTTAAGGGGCATTTTGGTCTTTTCCTAGATGCAAAAAATTCAAGAGTTGGTTAAGGTCAATTTGGTATTTTCACACACTTGATATTTTCTTGAATTTGGGGTTTTATAATGTGTATGATAGTGTATGGTAATGTATGGTCTTATGGGCTTAAATTGATGGGCTTATGGGCTTGATTTTTGAATAATTGGGCTTAGGGTTTTAGAAGATTTAGGCCTTTAGGTTATAGGCTTTAGGGAATTAGAAATTGATTTTAAGAAGTAAGAAAGAGAATTAACTAATTGGCATTAGAAATTAATTCTATGAAATCTAATTAAAGGAAATTTAATATTTTACTTAAATTTAGGGTTTTATGGGCTTAGGAATTGGTATTTGAAAACAAATATTTAGATTTAAATTTCTAGGATTTAAGGAGTTGGAATTTAGACTTAAATGTCTAAATTGGATATTTAGGGTTTTAGATTATTAAACTTGATAGATAAAGTTCATTTGATAATTGGAAAATTTTTATTAATTTAAATTTGTTGAAATAACCAATTGATGTTGCTTAATAGGTTAAATTGGGCATTTATGACATTAGAATCTTTATTTTCAATTAAATTAATTTATTATTCCTAATTATGTTAAATTATAAAAACAAAATTACGTGATTAAGGTTTCTAGTCTCGATAGGTCAAATTAGGGTATTGCGCTCAAAAGACTCAGAAAATCCTAAATTTCATGATTATGTATTCAGAATTTTTATTTAAGCTCTAGTTTGGTAGATATTGATCAGTTTCTATTTCTATTGCGTATTTTTCAATCCTAGCGATTCATCTTTAAACTATCGTTTACTACCTAATAGACCCTAAAAATTATTTGGGTCATACTACACTTGATTTTTGTAACTTAGGTATATAGTTAGTGAGTTATTGACTCGGGTCTAATCTAAATTTAGATTAACATTGTCATGATGCAATGACTTCCATATAGTGGTTCAGTGGGTAATCGATAAGGAATGTGGTAACAGTGTAACATTTACTTATTCTTGAGAGAATAATATGATTTAATTCAATATTTATGGGAGCATGTGAATTAATTTATATTATGGATTAAGTTAAGTAAAGTTGAATAACGACTATTAGCCCTAAATGAGATTACTAATCTTTTCGGTTAGATTTAGGAGATATAGGTATCCAAGCAACCTATATCAATCCCCTAAGCAGCTGCTGTTACTCAAGACCCCTAGATTCCCATTGGCTTGTTCTGGAGTGTGAGTGCTCCAGTATTGATTTGTTTATTTTAATGGAAAGATAATAACTTGTTGATTGATGCATTGCATTTAGTTAAGCAGTGTGTCACACTGCATGTGCTTATGTTATTGAGTATTAAGCTTCGACTCATCATTGTTATTGTTGTTCTTTTTCCAGGTCTTGATTTGATGATGGTGATGATTATTGTTATTGTTGTTGATGATGATGATGATAATGTTGGTCATAATGATGAGATGATGAGGAGGTTAATGATTTGATGATCATGAGGATGATGATGTTGTTGATGATGGAGTTGTTGTTGATGATGATTGGTGTGATGATGCTTGGCTCGGGTTTAGGGCGATGTTTGAGGAGTGATACAGTATAAGGCCGTGGATATCATTTATATTTTTTTATTTATATTTTAAGAGCTAGAATTACATTTTGAAATCTGTAATATTATTTAAGAGGCCCGTAGAGCGTAAACGTTTTGAAATTGTAGATCTATCTTTAAGGGTAGATGATCAAATAATTTTATAAAGCTTTGTTTCTTAGAAAATTTGTCTACTTTGACGAGAGTAGAGATTTTAAAAATGTGTTTAATAAAGCTTAGTACACTACGGCTAAATCCAATTATTTGAAAATCTAATTAAACGATTTCATAACCTAAAATTGAGTAGTAATGTTCAACATAAACAAAACCTTTTAAAAGAAGCCTGAGTATGTAATACTTTAGAGTATTATACGTGGTAGTAGTGCCTTAATTGATTTAATGTTGGATTAAATTTTTTGCGCGTTATAGGACAAGATAGCAATGCTAATTTTGAGTCAGCATCTCATGTTTTAGTTTTATTTGGTAAAAGTCATCTATCACAAGATAATTCTTGATATCATTTACAAGATTTTTCATAAAGATATAGTTGTCTCTTTTGCTTCTCTAAGAAGCAAACTTTTATCGCTAAATTATAATTTAAAATTATAAATTATTTTTTAGTATTTTTAATACCTCTTTCTTCCACATTATAATGGGTCATTTACTCAATACAATTGAACACATGACAGGTAATTCTATTCTCTTCACTACTTCTAAATTGCATTCTTCATCTTCTCTTATCACCTTAGCGGATGACTCTACATCTTTGGTCATGCCCCAAAATAGGGCCTAGTAGTATCATCCTGTAGTCATCATACCACGTGTGCACCCGTGATATGAGAACCGTCTTACAAGTCAGATATTGCAAGACTCTATCTTATAATTGTTACATGTAATGTAGTCATACCAATATATTATATAAATACTAAGGATTCCGATTTTCCTTAGTTTGCCAGAACCGCAGAGAATCGGTATCTCCTACCAAATAGTGAAATTGAGGTCAATCCTATAAAATACAAGATCTTAATCAATTATACCATTTATCTAAGTTGTTCTTTGAGACCAATATGTCTATGAAACTATCTTCAGCAAGGTCTTTTGATGTAGCACTCTTCACTCATGCTTAACCCAATCCCAGCTAACGTTATACCTGCACAAAGACTGTTGGAGGGTGAGCAAAACCACACACTCAGTGAGATGACCTGACCAGACCACATATCAAACAATGGAAATCAAGTTTACTTAGCAAACATATGTAATGCCACAATCAAGCATATGAACAAATACAAGCCTGGAGAATCCGGAGTCCAAAGCAGGATGGAGATTTACCCCTCTCATCAGGGTTGAAGGAACCAGTAGTACATAGTCTATCCAGAAGAAGCCAAGCATACAAGGGAATCTACGATTTCTCGTATTAAGGTTATCACTTTTAAATATGATAGCTTAACAAACCATCCCATGTACATACCTTTAGTAACTCCCTAAGCATTAGTCATCCAAGCAATACCATAAGCGGCGTCCTTCATTTACCACTTAGTTCTTATGGTACCAACAGAACAAAGGTAACCTTGCGTTGATCTAATAGCCTTTAGCCTAGGTCAACCAAGCATTATCAGAGTCCCGGATGGCCAATACGTAATAGACTACTGCGCTTTTTAGAAATGCACTATATGTAATATATGCGATGCATGTCCATTTCGTTTTATGGTACCAATAGTTTTTAGTCAGGTTTAAGGCGATCATACAATTACAGACAAACATCAACATGCTCCATACAATTGTCATCATACAATGAAATTGTTAATTATAATAAGGTGTTTTGGCAATCCACATACACCAAGCAGCATGCAATTTACCCAAACCCACATGCAACTCAGTTTGATATGTTATTATCAATGCAACTAACTATAAGCACAACCAATATGATAAGGTCAAAGTCCCTCACCTGTGGTCCTCGCTATATCGCTGTAATAAGCTACTGGTAGTCCGAGAGCCGATTTATATTCCTATGGAATGAAATAACATATATTTATTATTATATGATTATTCCTGTAAGAGAAGTATTTCTAAAATTAAGGGTGCTAACTTTAATCACCTACTTTTAAATTAAACTTAATTATTACGGTGTCTATTAATTTAATCTAATTCTTGTGAATATCTACATATTCTATATTTGATAAAGTTTCTATTATTTCTAAGGACTTTTTAAGGTTCTAACCTTTATAGTAAGGAATATTTATTTGTTATTTATTTTCATTTTGCTTCTCTTGACCTTTAATTGTTATTTATATTTTTATTTAAGAGGTTTACTTTTCTTTAGGTTCTATCGCCTTATATAGAAGATTTTTATTTATTAAACATTTATCTCTCAATCTTATCTGTCTTTTATATTTAGTACTTTTATTTATTTAAGGACGTATTTTAGTATGTATACCCTAAAAAATTTATTTTAATAAAATTGTATGTTTTATGGAGTTTGGATATATCAAATATGTACATTCACTGTGTTTAGTTATTTAAAACGAAATCTTAAATTTTATTCTTAAATATTCTACGATATGGTATATCATCTTTAATTTGATTAGTTTTTAGAGTTTTATATTTATTTGATCTTATCATGTTTTTTATATTATTTTTAGTTAATGGAATATAATAACTATTATTTATCTTCTATTGTTTAATTCTCGTAGAATGCTTCTTAGTGCATATCATATATTTATTTTTTAATTTTTTATAGATCACATTGCTGTAGATTAAGCTTTTTAAAATTTTCCATTGTTGTATATTTTCCTTATATATGAAACATATCTTTATTAATTACCATAATTTTGTTCTTTATTTACAAAATATACTAAATCTAATATTAATGATATTAGTAATAGCTCAACAATATTTATAATATAAAAAGATAAATTTTAATGATAAAATCAATATTATCATTGTTATTATTTTTTTTTATTTTTATTTTATATATATATTTATTTATTATTAACTAATTTTATTATTATTATATTATTATTATTATTGTATTATTATAGTTTTCCATTCCCAGGGAATGGTGCAGGGGTCAGGGGCATGATGCCCTCAAATTTAGCCTCAGGGGACATAATTACGTCCCCAAAGACGCCAGCCCTTTTACTTCCCTTTTTTTTTTTTTTTTTCCTATATCAATCGTACAATTCTGAATAACTATCTAAATTACAACAAATAACCTTCAAATTGAAAATCAACCAATATAATTTTCTCTCCTTTTATTTTATTTATTTTCGACAGAGACATGCATAAATTGCTCCTTGGTTGTTTTAATTTCATTGAAATAAATT
Organism: Combretum micranthum; assembly: GCA_024138025.1. Classification (NCBI taxonomy): domain Eukaryota; kingdom Viridiplantae; phylum Streptophyta; class Magnoliopsida; order Myrtales; family Combretaceae; genus Combretum; species Combretum micranthum. The sequence continues at coordinate 169,238 of JAMXBD010002178.1, read as the reverse complement.
TCTAGCATGAGATTCACTATCACGAAATTAGTAAAAAAATAATAATAATAAATAAAAATAAATTAATTAATTAAAGCAGAATTAATGATCTCACGTAAATTCTTATATGGTTCAATACAATATATACACCTATATTATTTTTAATTACCTTTATGTTGGTAGATGTTGTGATGATGATGTTTTTTTTCCTTCTTTCCTAATTGAAAACCGTGATCCTAACGTCAGACATGAAAATAAATTATCATTTTACATAATTTTCAAAATAATTGAAATGCTTAAAAAAAAATTCCTTTTACCTTGAATAAATGATTTTCTTTTCTTCTTTCTTTTGTTGGAAATTCATCATCATCTCTCTCTCTCTCTCTCTCTCTCTATATGTGTATATATATATATATATATATATTAATCTATTAGGAGCCTGGAGCAATAATCAAAGAAAGAGGTTGGAAGAAGAGAAAAGAAAAAATATTGAAAGACAGAGAGAAAAAGAACAAGACGGAGAGCAAGAAGAATGCATGAGAAAAAGAGGGATAATGAGAATTTATATAGAGTCTGAACGTGAAGAGCAAGTTGCCCAGAAAGTTTATTTATTTTAGTTGACTTTACATTGTATTATTTGTTCAAGTTGTAGATGCATTTCGGCTGTGCGAATTTCAAGAAATTTCTAATGAATTCTAGGTGCAATTTGCACCGTATGCATACAAAATTGATTTAAAGAAAAAAAATATAAGAAAGATAAATTAAATAAAAGTATCAAAACAAAGAAAAGATGATAAATTTATAACCTACAACTATGTAAGGAGTGAGAAAAAAATATAAATTTGTGAAAAAAATCAATTTTGTGGGTCTAATTGATACGTATGATAAATATTGATTCGGTAATATTTTGAGATGAAAATTTCTATATTCTCCTTATTAAATATTATGAATACTATGGTGTAAATAGAATTTCTATTAAAGATATCTAATATGTGTTTGATTTTTCACTTTTTGTTGGAAAGTTGGCACGTACTGGAGAAGTTCAGAATGAAATCAAAAGGAAAAACGTTAAACAAAGCAAAGAAAAATGTAAGTGAGTTAGGATAAATAAAAATACAAAAACAAAAAGAAGATGATAAATTTATAACCAATAAATATGTAAGGAGTGAGAAAAAATATAAATTTATGAAAAAAATTAATTTTGCGGGTTTAAGTGATACGTATGTTAAATACTGATTTAGTAATATTTTTAGATGAGAAGTTCCATATTCGCGTTATTAAATATTCTGAACACTATGGTATATATAGAATTTCTATTAAAGATTTGTATATATGTGTTTGAATTTTCGCTTTTTGTTAGAATCTTGCTCGCGTCGGAGAGAAGTGCAAATTGGAAAGCAAATTCCATTCCATACGTAAATACGTAACAAAGCAAAATAAGGAAAAAAAATGCAAGTGAGTTTGCATATATAGAAATATAAAAATAAAAAGAAGATGATAAATTTATAACCAATAAATATGTAAGGAGTAGAGGAAAATATAAATTAGTGAAAAAATTTAATTTTGTGGATCCAAATGACACGTATAATAAATACTGATTTGATAATATTTTTGGATAAAAATTTACATATTAACGATATTAAATATTCTGAATACGATAGTATATATAGAATCTTTAGTTTAATACTTTTACTTTTCTGTTTTTATACTTGCTATCAAAAATGATATTTTATTTGTTTAAAAGTTTCGTTTCGTGGTATTTTGATAAATTAATAATTATATTGCTCTTAATTTGACTTTATTATAAATTTTTAAGATTTGAAATTACATATGAAATCATTTCTATTTATAAATTTATTCTAGACTTTTTATTAGATTAGAAATTTAATTTTAATTTTATATTTGTTACTTAGTTCTTTTTACTAATTATAAATTACTGGATTATATCAGACTTTTAGTTTTTATAGGCTCAGAATTATTTAACTTGAATGTTTTAATTTATATATATATATTTTACATTAAAACTTAAGTTCGTAAATATTAAATAGTTTTCTTTATTCTTTATTATGAACTTTTATAGTCTTAGTGATAAAGATTCTTTATTCTAGTTTGTTCATACTTAAAAATTTAAATAGCGAAAAATTTGGAGTGATTTCTAATATTTTTGTTATGGTTCTTTAATGATTCTACATTTTATTTTTATATATTTATTATAACCGGGTTATGTGAAATCAAGGGGATTACATCTTTGGCAATTGGTTTTGGCATAGTGCATTCCACTTCGTTACTTTTATTGTCCTTTGTGTTGAGTCTACCAAATTTCTCCTTTAATCTCATATTTGTAAGTCAAATCACTCATAGACTAAATTGTTATGTCTCATTCTATCTCGATTATTGTTGTTTAAGGATCTTACGATGAAGAGGGTAATTGAAAAATGTCATATATCAGAAAGAATATATGTTTTGGATATTCAAACTAAAGTACCCAAATCCATTGCTTGCTAAAGTATACTAACTCCTTTTGAAGTACACTATCGACTTGACCATCACACATAACCTAGTTCAATATAACAGAACGAAACATGTTGAGATAGACTGACACTTCATCAAGGCAAATATTGAATGTGGATTGATTAGTATGCTTTTATGGTCAAATGGTAGACATGCTCACAAAAGCTAGAGAATTTAACTTTCTAGAACGTTACTAATAAGTTAGGAATGGAAAACATTTATTCTCCAGCATGAGAGAGTGAGTGCTGGAGAATTAGATTCTTTGACCTTCTAGAAGATTTGATATAGCAGTAAATAACCAATTGATAGCTAAATTTCTAATTTACTAATTTAAGTTGATTGTAATCATTCCATAGTTTAGACTGATTGTAATAATTTCTTAGTTGATAATTGATTTGTAGGAATCGGTTAGTTTTCTAAAATACGACAATGACATCGTATATATTAATGTATTCAGTATATGGAAAATAAGAAGAATTTTAATTTCTTTTAACCGGCTATAATAATAGGTTAACTTCCTGCTTACCATTCCCTTTTAAAAACAGAGATGTGAAAGTCTAGTGAATCAAGGCAAAACAACTACTGTAAACAATGGATTTTGCTAAACGGCTAAAAAAGGACATTGGATTTTGCTGACTCATTCATGATAATCAAAGGGATGGATCGCACACATGTAATTCCAACCAAATAAGAGCATTGTTTAATAAAGTAGAAATTTTAGGACTTGCAAACAGTTTGTGAAACTTAAATGTAAGAGCTAAGACGTTTCCAAAAATTTAAAAGGACCTAGTTAAATCTTACCGATTTAAATTATTTGCACAAACATTTATGGAACATGAGTTGATATAACAACTTTGTGTTCTCTAAGCAATTAACTAACAACTAGCCATGTTACCCACCAAAGTGGATTAAAAGTTTTAATGGCAGTAATATCCCACATGAATAGATTAGCAATTAGTAAATTATAATGAAGCCCCTCCTGAACCAACGGCTACTGGTGACATTAAAATGGATAACAAATTCAACCTTTTCATTACACCTGTCGCTTTCTTATCACTGATAGGAAGATTGCTCAGAATTCCAACTGCTGCAGCCTTTTCTTCCTCACACATTGTCTTTATGTAGGATTCACCAAGTTCCTTGGTCAATTCATGCGAAGAATCCTTAGAAAGAATATAAAACAACTTCAAGACACTTAATCTTATTTTAAGGTCATTTTCGGATAGAAAGGGTAAAAGAAGCTGAATGGCACCATTCTCTTCATTTTTTTCGTTACTTTTGATGCACTAGGATGCATGGTAATATTGTAGAGGGCTTGTAGGAGATGATATTGGATAACTGGACTTGACAGATTCAAAAGTGAGAGCATCTGTTGAGCCACATATGAGTTAACAAGAATGGACTCTGACTGGGCAATTCTTGCTAGAATAGCAAGCAGATGCATGCTCCCGAAGAGCCATAAGAATAGATGCAACAGAGGATAGGAGCTGAAGAAGTGGTGATACAATGCCAGAAGTAACCAGACGTTGAGTATTTTCTGTCAAGGTGGACAAGTTTTGCAGTGCATTTAATGAAGATAACTTAGCTTCAAGCTTTCCTCCTGAAATAACCATGAAATTTCCAACTTATATTTTATATGTGTGTTATTGAATTCATACATGCTTTTAATATGTATTGAATATGATTTGTGTTCATGATGAACTATGTGTTTTATTATTGTGTTAAAATATTCAAATACTCTAGAATTTATTAAATATTTAGTTCATAAAATTTAAATTGCATTAACATGTAAGAATTATATTTGGAATGTATTAAAATAAGTAAATAGATCCATGTACATAAGCCTCATCATAGCATAATTCTTTTTACCTTAAAGGGAGCTTAAACACAAGATTAATTAACCAAAGACAAGTTCATTAATTAGCAAATGATAAGTCATTAAATCCCTTGACCTCATATGCCTCAAAAGTCAAAACTTGAGATAATATCAACTCAAATAGTGCAAAATTCGTGCACAATTTTTAGACCTCCTAAACATGCCTCCAAAAGCTTCAAAACACAATTTTCTTCTTCTCCAAACTCTCCCATGGATTTATATAGATAAGCCTCTCATCTTCTACAATTTCCACATCAAACCAAGGCCTAAAGTTCTATTGGTAAGTATGTTTTTCATGTTTTCAAAATATGCAAGTTCATTGTTTCTTAGCAATAGGTTTTAAGCTTAAACTTGTGTTTGATGATTTATATGCTTTGTTGGTTGTATAAGAAGTGTTTTGTTGCTATAGGAGTTAGTTGTATATGTAGTATAAGAGATTAGAAGTGTTGAGAAATGCAAATGGTTGATGACTAAATGTTGGGTGTAGTGATTTGGGGTTTGAAGTATGATTTGTGTATGATGATTAGAATTAGAATTCATGTTGTTAGGATAGTGTTTGGATCAAATAACAAGCTTTAGAAAGTTTGGATTAAGTTTAGGGAATTTTTGAAAGTGAATAAAGTTGTAATAAAACAGGGGAAATAAAAACATTTTCATATAGGCTAAAATTTAAACGTACGCCGGCATCTGGGGCTTCTACGCCGCCGGCTTATAGGCGGTGTTGCAAGCGAACAGAATCAAATTTCTTAAAGCCGTTCGAACGCTCGGCTTTCACTGGAAAAGTCAGCCGGTGTTCATTTTTTCACATTGTACGCCGGCTACTGGGATTCCAAAGCCCGGCGTAGAGTGAAAGCTGCCAGCGTACATGGATACGCTGCCGGTATGTACCTCTCGGTAAACTTTTGGAAATTTGAATTTTGCATTCTACCGGCTCAAAGCCGTCGGCATAGAATGAAGGCAGCCGGCGTACCCTTGAATGCTGCCAGCGTTGGCAGTGTTGATTTTCAGAGTGCTGAACACCGGTTCAAAGCTGCCGGCTTTCAATGCCGGCGTATCCCCTGCACTTTTGAATTTTAAAAACTTTCTTCAAAATTTTCCGAAGTTTGATATATGATCAATAAAGTATTTGTTAAGTGTTCTATGATATAATAGGATGTTTAAATGCTTTATTATGACTTTGTATTAATTTATTTGAATTTCTTTGATTAATTGTATTTTCAACTAGTTAATTATTGCTTAAGCTAAGTGTGAAATTTAATATTGTTTTAAATAGTGATAGATTCTCGCCCAGCTAACCCTTAATTCCCGAGCTATCTCAGGTACGCAGTGACTTGCTTGTATGTTTGTTAGGATAGGCATACTTAAATTTGATATAAGTTCTAAATGACTTAAATATTACTTGAATTGCTTGTGTTTTCACCGTTGAATCCGGTCCGAGGAGCGGTAACTTATCATGATGCAATGATATGTTAGTGTAGGCGCTTAGGCCAATAGTCATGATGCAATGACTAGGCTCGACGGATAATCGATAGGAAAGATAGTAACTGAGTAACATTTACTTATTCTTGAAAAGAAATAGTATAATTTAATTCAATGTTTATGGGAGCATGTGAATTAATTTATATTATGGATTGAGTTAAGTAAAGTTGAGTAACAGCTATATAACCTATATGAGATTATTCTTTTCAATGTAACGTTATCTAGGAGATATAGATATTCGGGCTATCTATATCAACCCCTAAGCGTCGTGAGCGTTACTCAGGATCCCCAGAATCCCATGGCTTGTCCCGGAGTTTGAATACTCCAATGATGATTTGATCAATGAATACTAAAGAAAGATAAATGAAACATTAGTGTTGCATTGCATTAGTCTAGGTATGATTGTCACTACGCTTTCGAGTGTTGTTGCTGTGTACTGGGCCTTTGGATCACTGTTGCTATTTTTCAGGTAATGATGACTGTTATGATGATATGGGCTATGGGTCGAATTGGGAAAGTTTATGGATGAGTGGGGCGAGTAGGAATCGAGTGCAAGATGGCAAGAAGAAAGTTTTTGAACAAATTGTTTGGTTCAAATATGTATTTGTTTTTGAATAGAGGCTTGTTAGTTAAGCCTTGTTTGTATATAAAGACTTAAAGTCTATTTTTCTTGTTTTGTAAAAACTTATGTAAGTTTTGTTGTGTCATGTGCTTGACAAAAATTGTAAATTATTTCCTTAAAAGTTCTATATGAATAGATTACTCAAGTGAGTAATCTTTTGTAAAAAGTCTTTATATCAAGTTATAGTGGGTTAAACAAACAATTCACATAAATTGTTAGATTTAGGACAACCTTACATATAATATGAAAATATTATATGTGGTTGGGGACTTGACTTGCTAAATCTTAAGGATTGGTGGGTCGGGTCTTTACACCTTCAATGAACATCTTGACGAGGGGATCAATCGCTCTATCTTCTCAAGCGAGCCTTTACCCTGATCAGTTAGTTCCATCCTAGACAGTGCCGCAGCCATGACAATCTTGCACATGTCAGAACCTGCGAAGACATCATGTGGATAGGCTTTGGGAGAAAAGAACATCTAATTTTAAGAAAGCAAATGTTCGAATACGATTTCAGTTTCTGAAAAGGTCCACTATCAGGGACCAAAGCAATGAAGGTTCATGTTAGCAAAAGTTTCAAGTTATCACAAAGGGAATAATCCATGTTCAGTTTGTTGGAGTTGCAGGATCTATCAAATCAAGGCTGACAATCCTAAGGGCAAAGGTCTTAGCCTATAGGAAAACTGCTCAAAAGCTTTATTTCGGAATGAAATCAACGAAACCACCCTTATGAATTCATCTTTGAACTCATTCATACAAGTGACTTTTAGGAGAAATCAAACCACCATGCTTAAGCTATTCAATCAGGAATAAAGATGGAAGGAGACTATTGTTCATTTTTTTTTTTTTAAATCAGTTGATACATTTGCAATGAAAGAAAATATTGACCAATTTGGTGGTCAGAGAACTTTAATTTAGCAAACCATCAAAATTTCATATGCACAAATTAACACATGCAAATAGCTGACGACAAATCTTTGCGCACCCAGCGAGTTAGATTAATGTATATGTTTATGATACAGGATTTTTGACGTTTATTACTATCTAAATGAGAGGGCTGACAGCTCAAATAACAAATAAAACAACAAGGAATGTGATTATAGAACATATCAAATCCCCCACTGACTACCACGGTTCATTCGTTTTGTATAACCCACGAATTTCAATTCCTGCATTATGGGTGACATTAAAAAGATCAATATGAAAGAGAATATCACTGGAAACCGATATTGGCCACTGAATTTCGGAGATTATTTTGTATATTCATCTAATACAACAACAAATACATCAACTCTGCTGCAACATTACATCCATCTACAATCATTTTTTTTTATAAACCAAGAAAGATGGACATGACAACAGTCCATCGACTACATCCACTAATTCAACAATACAAAGACTAAAAACCTAATTGCACGATGCAAAAATATTATACAGGGTGAGGCAATAAAACAAATTTGCCACCGAGGGCCTACAGCTTGGAAAGGCCCTCACTTCAGTTAAAACTACCTCTTCCTAAGTCTCCCTTGCCTTTCCAAGATTCTTCCTCTCTGGTCATACGTTAAAAATACCTGACTACCACGGTTTATTTACTCACAGGTTTTTTCAAGAATTCACCAACCTTTACAAATTGCGTGAGAGGAGCACTTGGGTTCCTTGATGTAGTTAGCAAAATTTTGGGATCCCTTTCCGATGCATTTGCATACTCATCATCAATGTGAGTTGGGTAGACTATATTTCAGCGTGGGAAAAACACAGATGAAAGGACTCACCACAAAAGGAAAATAATAATAATACAAATAAAAGAAGAATTTTGTCATAATTCATTATCTAACCCAAAAGTAAACAATGGGTTAAACGAGCAATTTAACACCAGTAATGTAAACAAGTGATTACCCTAGTTGGATCCCAAGACCTAAGAATAGTAGAACTGTCTGTGAAGTGTGACAAACAAAACAAGCAAACAAGCGTGTAAAGTTCATGAATGAAACAGCAGTTGAGCAAGGTAATCGAGAGAAAACGAAAACAGAAGCAATTAAGGAAGGTGTTTTTTATCAGATAGTTATAACAGGAGTGTTGTGAACTTAAGGACTTGCCATCAGAAAAGACAGCTGTAACTAAGACTAGCTTGTAAACAGAAGGCTAAAGACACGTGGATTAACAAATAAATAATAAAACACTGAAATCTCCACACTGTGATGCCTATATTCAAAAACCATAGAAAAATATATGATGAAAATTCCTAATTTCAGCAACTTTTGCAAAATTCTTCAAATTCACCAGGCATAAAAACCTACTCGATATGTGTGGAATTAAGAAATTATTAATAGAAGAGCCAACAGCATTAATTAATAATAATAATCTAATTTAGCTCAAAATCCTCCTCGCCAACATATCCTTCGAACTCGGTCAACATATCGTATTTCTCATAAGCAAATAGAAATGTTCGAAACTTAGAAAACATTGTTGCAATCTCGTTACAGAAAATTATGGAATCAAACACTAATAGTTACATCAGTACAGATTCAACAAGTTTTTGCGGTCTTCTGTTTTCATGCTCAGTGTAGGAGTTGAACAACCAGTTAGTTGTATCTATGATTCCTATAAGACAGTCCGTCCGTGTCTGACCGATGCTCTACAGTTTTCAAGGATTCATGTATCCTGCAGAATTTGATTTAATGAGCTTACGTAGTTACCACACAATTACTGAGTTCTAATTATTTTCAAGACATAGAAAAACAGAACGTGGGAAAAAGAAATTGGGGGACTGATAAAGTTTTACCATAGGTGCAGATGTCTCCTGGTTGCAAGCTTGCATTGGTCTTACATGAGGAAGGCCTGTTGAGGCACTGTGTTTCACTTTTACGTAATGGCATCACCTTTTCAAAAGCCTCTACAAGTAGTGCAACCTTTCCCTTCCAAGCCGGAGCAAGTTTTGTTACAGCCTGTTGAAGTGCATGGTCAATCATCCATTCCTCTAGATTTTTCCTTTCATTCATCATCTGATGCTTGAGATAAACCTTCTCTGCTTCGGGATTGGGCACCAATGGCAGATAATTTGGTTCTCTGAGATCTAATCCCCTCATATCGTCCACAGGCTCACTTAGTCTCTTGTGCTTGATAGTCCTCTTCAATTTTGAATCAAGTAGCTCTTCAGGGGAACTTTTTTCTTCTTAACAAAAGTACTTTTCTCCCGTGTACCAGTTACATCATCTGTTTTCAAGGTTGATTCATTCACGTCGGGATTGATGGTTTGTTTGAGCTCCTTCGTATCAGGTTCTCTGGTGGAGTCGTCCAAATCAAACCTTTTTATGCATGCATCTTCCTGCTGCTCAGATTCCAGCAACTTGATGTATTAGTGCTCTTCTCGGTCCCAAGTTGGCTTATCTCCAAATTCAGAGAAACAGCATCTCTTGATCCCCTTTCTTCTTCAGCAGTGCTCTTCAGAAGATCAATTTCACCATGTGGTGGTTCCCTTGGCAAATGATCCTCAACTTGTCTCTCTTCAGCCAGGCCATCTGCTGCAATGTGATTCCCAACTTTGTTTTCATCAGCAGACACTTTATTCTCATCCTCCATCACTATGCCATATGCATATTGGTTTTCGGTGTAGACTTCAATGAAGAAATCGGTTTCAACAGCTGAGCCCTGCCTCTCCAATTTGTCACCAATGGATAGTGCCTTAGGTCTTCTACAAGGGCTAAGAGCTTCCACCTTGAAACTCTTTTGAGCCTTTATCATCCGTCTCCTTTCCAACAAGAAGCACTCGAGTGGAGGCAAAGGAGCATGATGTTGACGGTTTAGGTACCAATAGCTATACGAACAAACCTTCATAACAGACGTTCCCTCGGCCTCAGTCGCTCCAGCATTGAGCTCATGGTACTTAAGAAACTTAGAGTCTCTCAGTGTTGAAGAGCATATAGCTCTATGTGCATCCATATCATCACATAAAACAATTTTCGAACATTTTTTAGCTGAGGAAGGCCTTGTAGGCTTGAAACTAGGGGTCCTTGTCAAAGTCTTGGCTAACTTCAAGCTAGATGATCTTTTCAAAGTCTTTGTTGATGTATTGTAAGAATCAGGACTATGTTTCGGGCTGCAAGATTCACGCCTTTGCATATTCCTAGAAAACGAACCAATTTGAGAATTCTTGTTAGTAAAAGTAATTTTATTGATCATTATGATAAAAGGGTATGCATATGTAAGAGAGAGCAATGCATTAATAAGGCTGAGACCGATACCTCTCTTTCTTTGCATCAAAACTGGTTGTGGACTTCATGTAGTTTGGCAAGACATAATTTGTCTTATTCCCCAGCTGCTTCGGTGATTTTCTTGAACAAGTTTGAAGACCGGCAAGAGGAGGAGATCTTTTAAGTTGTGATAATCTAAGCAATGTAAAGAGAAAAGACTAAATTAATCCTATTTATTAGCACTATAATACAATATAAAATATATGCATTAATACCCTACTTATTAGCACTATAATATAATATGGTACAAAATATCAACATTGATAAGGTTGAGACTAAAACCTCTCTTTCTTTGCATCAAAACTGCTTGTAGACTTCATGTAGTTTGGCAAGACATCATTTGTCTTACCCCCTGGCTGCTTCGATGATGTTCCTAAACAAGTTTGAAGACCGGACAAAGGAGGAGATCCTCCAGGTTGTGATACTCTTTTTATTTCCTTGTTGAAACCTGGTAATGATTTTAAGGTTTCAACATTTGCATGCTTGACTGATCTTGACTTCTTCTTTTTTATCTCCAATGATTAGTTCCTTATAGGTTTTTTTTTCTTTTGCCTTCAGCACTAGGAAACTTGAAGCTCAAAGAAAAAAGTTATTTTTTCCCTTCTCGTTTTTTTACCCCTTCTTCCCCTTCCCTGTACCTTGTATTATATACTTCAAAGAATGAGACTTCCTAAGAAATAGATAGGAAGTTTCTTTTTTTATTTGTTTATCTTTTTGGTTGAAGAATGGGGAAAGCATTCCTTTTCTGATAGGGTGATATCTTGAAATTTATAGAAATATTGTCTAGTTATATCTATCATTAATTGTAGTATTAAACCTATATTCCTAATTCGTATAATGATTATATCTATTTTCTAATATTGATTATTGACTAGTCATTAGATCTTATTAAAAAAAATCTTGTGATAATTTTTTTCAATAATACTATTTAAAAAGCTTGGCTGTTATTATAATTATTAAGGAAAGTAAATATTGTATTGAACATATCTTGTAAATTTAAGGAAAGTGAAGATCGAGAAATATATTGTAGAATAGCATAGTAATCAATCTTGACTTTCCTTAAATTTACAAGAATAAATCCCTAAAATAAATCCCTATCTTTATGCTAATCTACAATATATTTTTCAATCTTCACTTTCCTTAAATTAACAAGATATGTTCAATACAATATTTACTTTCCTTAACAATAATATTGAAAGCTTTCGAGGGTATTAGCATAATTTATTATTTTATTTTTTTTCCTTTCTCCTTTTGATTTTTATAGTATGGGACTTGGGGTGATCAAGTCTTTTTTTGTATAAGATTTGTTGATAGGTATGTGATACTGACATAAAGTGGAATTTAAGACCCTTTTGAATTGAATAATAGGGAATATGACAAGGGAATGCCACATATAGCACTGACTACTTTTCTTATATCTTATTGCCCGTTTACTTGGAAGAATGGAATATAGGGGAATAGAAAAGTTATGTCTTGAGAATGGTATTACCAGTAATAGAATAGGAATCATGTATTACCTTATTTACTTTATCCAGAGTTTTATTACCAGAAATACATATTCCAGCGTTTACTTTAATTTATTGATTATAGTGTTGAATTGAAAATAAAATTAAAATTACCACTATACCCTTATTTAGATAAAAAGTAAGAAGTTATATAAATATACTTGTATACCCATACCTATACTCACACACATATGCTATTCGTAACAAATACATTATATATAAATATATAAACATATAAATTACTTATAAAATGTAATATATATATGTATATAACTTATATGTACAACTTATATATATTTTATCAATACCTATTTATTTGCCATTTATACAATATTTATAATGTCTAGATTATTAACTTATATTTTTTTTTACATTTATATATATGTATTTAAATAGTAACTTATAAATAAAGATGATATATTATATAAGTTATAATTTATAAAGCATAATACATATATAACTTATATACATACAGTATAACTTATAACTTACATATGCAACTTACATATTTTGTTAATATCCTATTATTTATTATGTACATTACATATATAATCATAGCATTTATATTTAAAACCTTTAGATTATATATTTGTATCTTTTATATATATTTATAACTTATATATGACCGATATGTCATGTAACTTATATATATAACCTATTACTTATAAGTTATAATGCATATATATAAACACATTACACATATAATACATAGCATTTATATTTAAAATCTTTAGATTATATATTTGTATCTTTTATATATATTTATAACTTATATATATGATCGATATATCATGTAACTTATATATATAACCTACTACTTGTAAGTTATAACGCATATAACTTATATATACATGTTATGAGTTATAACTTATTAATATTTATAAATATAATCTAACTTATAAAATATGATTTACATGTATAACTTATAACTTATATACAACCTATGTGTTTCATTAATACACTATTCATTTGTCATATATAACATATATAATACATAGCTAATATATTCATAATCCCTAGATTATTTATTTATATTTTTTAGACGAGTAATATATATAACTAACGACTTCTATGTATAAATGACATATCATTTAAAACATATATAAACTTATAACTCATAACTTATATATTAATGAAAATTATATGTATATATAATATTACTTATAACTTATCTACATGAGATATAGTTTAATATATTGACTTTTATATATTACATATATAAAAGTTATGAATTATAATTTATATCTATTATTCAACCTATAAAATATAACCTATGTGTCTAACTTATAACTTATATATTTTATCAATACTTTATTATTTTCCATTTATACAATACTTATAATCACTAGATTATGTACTTATATTCTTTAGATATTGATATATATATGTATATAAATCATAGATTATAAATAAAAATGATGTATCATATAATTTATAAATTATATATAACTTATACATGTATAACTCTTATGTATAGTTTATAATCTATACATATTAATTACAACTTATATATTTAACTTGTACCTTGTAAAATAAAATATATATAACTTATATATAGAGGAAGTAGACACAGGATTATATGATTGGGGGGTCGGACCTTAATTCAGTTAATCGTAAAATTATTTATTTATATTCACTCGCTTTAATAATTATATTACATCTTATATATTTATGAGAATTTCCGTGGATGAAAAAGAAGGTACTTAACCACTACACCATACTTAGTTGTATATCATTATTCTCTTTATAACATATGTAACATAGATTTTTTTTTCTTAAAAATGCATTTAAGAATTAATTTTTCCCGGGTTTGGGGAGGCCGAGGCCCCCATCAGCCCCCTATCTCCGTCCCTACTTATATACATAAAATATGAATTATATTTATAACCTACAAATTGAAATAACCATGAAATTTCCAACTTATATTTTATATGTGTGATTTTGAATTTGTACATGCTTTTGGTATGTATTGAATAAGATTTGTGTTCATGATGAATTATGTGTTTTATTATTGTGTTAAATATTCAAATACTCTAGAATTTATTAAATATTTAGTTCATAAAATTTAAATTGCATTAAGATGTAGGAATTATATTTGGAATGTAGTAAAATGAGTAAATAGATTCATGCACATAAGCCTCATCATAGCATAATTCTTTTACCTTAAAGGGAGCTTAAACACCTCATTAATTAACCAAAGACAAGTTTATTAATTAGCAATTGATAAGTCATTAAGTCCCCTTAACCTCTTATGCCTCAAAAGTCAAACCTTAAGATAATATCAACTCAAATAGTGCAAAATTCGTGCACAATTTTCAGACCTCCTAAACATGCCTTCAAAAGCTTCAAAACACAATTTCCTCCTTCTCCAAAGTTCTCCCATAGACCTATATAGATAAGCCTTTCATCTTCTACACTTTCCACCATCAAAAGCATGCTAGAGGATCACAAAACCAAGGTCTAAAGTTCTATTGATAAGTATGTGTTTCATGTCTTCAAAATATGCAAGTTCATTGTTTCTTAGCAATAGGTTTTAAGCTTAAATTGTGTTTGATGACTTATATACTTTGTTGGTTGTATGAGGAGTGTTTTGTTGTTATAGGAGTTAGTGGTATATGTAGTATAAGAGATTAGAAGTGTTGAGCAATGCAAATGGTTGATGACTAAATGTTGGGTGTAGTGATTTGGGGTTTGAAGTATAATTTGTGGTGGAGAGTTTGATGTTGTAAGTTGGAGTTTATGTTGTTTGAATAATGTAATGAACATATAACAAGCTTTGGGAAGTTTAGGCTAAGTTTGAGAATTTTTGAAAGTGAACAAAGTGTAATAAAACAGGGGAAATAAAAAACATTTTCGTATAGGCTAAATTTTGGTCATACGCTGGCATCTGGGGTTTCTACGCCGCCGGCTTATAGGCGGTGTTGGAAACGAACAGAATTAAAATTATTAAAGCCGTTTGAATGCCGTCTGCTTTCGTTGGAAAAGTCAGTCGGCGTTCATTCTTTCACATTGTACGCCAGCTATTAGGAATCAAAGCCGCCGGCGTATAGTGAGAGGCTGCCAGCATATCCATGTACGCTGCCGGTTTGCACATCTCTGGACGTTTTGAAAAATTTTGGATTTGCATTCTACACTAGCTCAAAGCCGTCGGCATAGAATGAAGGCAGCCGGTGTACCCTTAAGCGCTGTCAGCGTTGGCAATGTTGAACACCAGCTCAAAGCCGCCGCTTTGAGTGCCGGTGTATCCCCTGCGCTTTTGAATTTTAAAAAACTTTCTTCAAAATTTTCCAAAGTTTGATATATGATCAATTAAGTATTTGTTAAGTGTTCTAGGATATAATAGGATGTTTAAATGCTTTATTATGACTTTGTACTAATTTATTTGAATTTCTTTGATTAATTGTATTTTCAACTAGATAATTAGTGCTTGAACTAAGTGTGAGTTTGTAATTACTTCTTTTTACAGTGAGTGATCCCCTTTCGGTTATTTCCATTGATTCTCGAGCTAGTACAGGTACGCAGTGACTTGCTTGTATGTTTGTTAGGATAGGCATACTTAAATTTGATATAAATTCTAAGTGACTTAAATATTGCTTGAATTGCTTATGTTTTCACCGTTGAATCCGGTCCGAGGAGCGGTAACTTATCATGATGCAATGATATGTTAGTGTAGGCGCTTAAGCCAATAGTTATGATGCAATGACTAGGCTCGGCGGATAATCGATAGGAAATGTAGTAACTGAGCAACATTTACTTATTCTTGAAAAGAAATAGTATAACTCAATTCAATGTTTATGGGAGCATGTGAATTAATTTATATTATGGATTGAGATAAGTGAAGTTAGGCAATGGCTATATAACCTATATGAGATTATTCTTTTCAGTGTAACGTTATCTAGGAGATATAGATATTCGGGCTATCTATGTCAACCCGCTGAGCGTCGTGAGCGTTACTTAGGATCCCAGAACCCCATGGCTTGTCCCGGAGTTTGAATACTCCAATGATGATTTGATCAATGATTACTAAAGAAAGATAAATAAAACATTAGTGTTGCATTGCATTAGTCTAGGTATGATTGCCACTACGCTTTTGAGTGTTGTTGCTGTGTACTGGGCCTTTGGCTCACTGTTGCTATTTTTCAGGTGATGATGACTTATGATGATATGGGCTATGGGTCGGATTGGGAGAAGTTTATGGATGAGTGGGGCGAGTAGGAATCGAGTGCAAGATGGCAAGGAAGGAAAATTTTTGAACAAGTTGTTGGTTCAATTTTGTATTTTGTATTTTGAATAGAGGCTTGTTAGTTAAGCTTTGTTTGTATATAAAGACTTAAAGTCTATTTTTCTTGTTTTGTAAAAACTTATGTAAGTTTTGTTGTGTCATATGCTTGACACAAAATTGTAAATTATTTCTTTAAAAGTTCTATATGAATAGATTACTCAAGTGAGTAATCCATTTGAAAAAAAAAAAGTCTTTATATCAAGTTATAGAGGGATTAAACAAACAATTCACATAAATTGTTAGATTTAGGACAACCTTACATATAATATGAAAATATTATATGTGGTTGGGGACTTGACTTGCTAAATCTTAAGGATTGGTGGGTCGGGTCTTTACATAAATTATATACACAACAACTTATATATTTTATCAATATCTTATTTACTTGTTATTTATATATATATATATAACATATATAATACATAGCATTTATATCTAAAATCTCTAGATTATATATTTATTTTTTTTTCATAACTTATATCTAAACAATTGATATACTATATAACTTATTTTTTATAACTTGTATATTTAAACTATTACTTATGACTTATACATATGAAATATGGCTTATATGTATATATAAAACTTGTAACTTATCAAACATAAAACATATA
The DNA here is from genome assembly GCA_024138025.1 of Combretum micranthum. Taxonomy (NCBI): domain Eukaryota; kingdom Viridiplantae; phylum Streptophyta; class Magnoliopsida; order Myrtales; family Combretaceae; genus Combretum; species Combretum micranthum. Next base: position 152,120 of record JAMXBD010002178.1, on the reverse strand, counting down.
TAACTTATATATACAAGTTATAACTTATATGTATAATATAATTGAACTTACATGTATAACTTAGATATATAACCGATGTATTTCATCAATACACTATTCATTTATCATATATATAACATATATAATACATATATAGCTTATCTATTCATAATCTCTCTAGATTATGTATTTATATTTTTTTAGAATGAATTATATATATAACTCACCACTTACATATATAATAAGTAAATTATATAAATTACATATATATAACTTATAACTTATATATCTATATAAATAACTTATATAGAATATTATTTATAACTTATCTATATGAAACATATATATATTTTTTTACTTACAAATTATATATACAAGTTATAAATTATAACTTATATATACAATTATATATTTTATTAATGCATAGTATTTTTTCATATATAATTCTATAATTCATATATATATATATATAACATATGTAATCCATATATATTACTTATAAGTTTTATATACAAGTTATAAACTATATTGGTCGTTATAGAACATAAATTATACGTGTTATATGTATATGCTATATATAATCTGCATTGTAGATTTATACAGGATTTGCTAAATCTTAACAACAAAATAAATAAAGAATGACATAATTATATTTTAAATGGAAGGTTTTGTGTATTGTTATTATATATTTATCAATGACTAAATTTACTAGAGGTAAAATAGTAACATCCTTTGAATTTTGATTCTTGTTGGAGAGGGAATAGAGAGGGAATAAAAAAGTAGGTGGTTTTTTTATTCCTATGAATGGTTATCTATTCCCTAATATCACTTCCAAGTAAACAGGTTGTTTGGGTTTGACATAAGAAAGTTTATTCCTTTACATTGTATTTGGGTAGAAAAGGAAAGAAGAAAAAAAAAAGGAAAGTAGTCATATTTCTCTTATTCAGATAGAAAGGAAGTCATAAACAATGATATTTTTAAAGGAAATTTACTAATTAAGTTGCATTATTATTTTCCTATTGTAATTGCTAAGAGGTAAAATTAGAAATGTATTTGTTTTCCTTCAATTCTCTTTACGAGACTAAGGGATTTGTTTCTTCTATTTCTTGATGAAGAAAAACGTCTTAAAAAAGACATTTCTTTTCTCTTAATTCATTTCCTACTCTAGTAGATGTTATAGCTATACTATAGGTACTAAAAAAAACATATATAAAAAATTAAATGAATAAATAACTTAAACTTAAGGATTGTTTCGAAAAAATTAATTTTTTATTTATCAATGAAGCATTTACCTTTTTTATTTACCATATATATTTCATATTATAATTGTTAGGGAATAAACTTGAATTAATTTAAAGATTATTGTTTTGTTTTTAGTATAGATGATAAATGTGAGTTTTAAATATAGTAAATGAAAGGTTGTATAGATTGAGTACTTTTAGTATTTGAATAGTAAAAAATATATGTACAATTGCTTATTATTATTGAATTATTGGGTAGTTATAATTTTCACATATTTTCTTTCCTTCTTCCCTCTGTGACAAATTGGCATCAAAGCTTGAACCACAAAAAAGATACTGAGTGATCAAACTTCTTTTGATCATCCCAACAAGAAGAATAATTATCTCTATTTCATTCACCTATTCATCTACTGATAAAATATCTTCTTTATTAATGTTATTCTTTTAATATATATATTATGTCTTTTATCACAATCTCTTTCTAAATGTCCTTCTTCTCCATATCCAAAACAACTCAGTCTATTTTTATAATTTATGTTTTTGTTATATTTTCTCACATGTCTTTCTTTATTTAAATAAGACATTCTCGCATTACTCCTTTTTACATAATAATTTATCTTTGATTTCTTTTTTTTTTTTTTTGAGTTCTGGTTCTATAAGATCTTATTCTTTCTGGCTTTCTTTTGCAATTTCTTCTTTTTGGTCTTTCTCTCCTTTGACCATATACTTGAGGTGTATATACATTTTGACAATAACTATATTCTCCTTTTAATTGTCTAGTTATTTGTATATTTGTACATTTTTCAACCAAGGTTCTAATTACAAACTATATTTTCATGCCTAAATTATTCATTCGTTCTACAAGATCTGGCTCTATCTTTTCTTTAAAATTTCTATACATTTCTTGTCCTAAATGTCTTGGTAATTTAAGAAATAATTTATCAGCTATTATTTTTCCATAATAACATCCTGCTAAATTACAATGAAAGAAAAAATCTTTTAAGTAACTTTTTATATACTTTAGTCTCCTTTATGTAATTGTTCTAAATGTCTCATTGCATTCATTTGGTCTTTTAAATTAAAATCAACATTAGGCTGTGTGCTTGTTATCAACATTACTCAAACTTATCATATAATTCGCTGCATAATAAAGTATTCATTTATTCTCATTCATATCAATTTCTATTATTCTCGTTATTGCTTTTCTTACATCTTTCTGTCATGATTTATCTAATATTATTACTAATAATTTTGCTCCAACTTCTTTTCTAACTAGGCATTTAACTCCTATTACTATCAAACCAGTAAGCTTTTTCTTTTTTTTTTTTAATTTATTTATAGTTGTTTCACTCAACAGTTTATATTTACAGGTCTGTTGTTATTATAACTTTTTTTTTCTCTATTTTCTCTAACTAAACCTGCTTTTCCAAAATTTAAAGCTCCTACAATATATAATATTCTTGGTTTTAGTAAGTCTATATTCTTATTTCTGTATATTTCTATGTCTTTTTCTAGTTAAACTACTTCTTCAATTTGTTGCAAAGGTTTTTTACCTTTCTCTTTTTTTTTTTTTTTTGCCAATCTACCTGATATTCCTGTATCTATTCATGTCTCTTCTCTAGGAATTTCTCCATCTTTTAATCCTCTTCCAGTTCTTGAAAAATTTTACTTAGGTTTTTAGTTATTTACATATTTCCAAATATCTTTTTTCTTTATATCCTCCAAATTTTAATTTTATATTTCTTTTTTTTCTTTTTGTCTCTAATTTTTAGTCCCTGTAAGTCTTTCAATATTTCTTCAATTTGGTTTCTATTTAGTTTTGTCATTTTCTTTTTCTTTTTCCAATTCTTTTATGTTAATTAATGTTTTTGCTGCCAAAGCTATCCTATTAATCGTTTCTTTCTCTACTAAAACAGTCCTTTACTTTCCTAATTCTTTTATTATATTGTGTAACGTAATTAATAAGGCTATCATTGTATTGTTTTGTCTAATTATTGGGAATATTACATATATAATATACATTTAAAAAAATTACATAAAACTAAATTATAAAAAAATATTACATAAATAATAATGCTATATCGCATAAAGAATACGAGATATAGACTTTTATCTGTGTCGCATTATTAAACTACGATACACATTCGGAACAATAATAAAATATACCTCAAATTTATTGGAAGGCTAGCATAGGAAAACGAAACGATCATGATTAACCTGACAGGAGATTTCACATACACATTTCAATTTCATCTTGCCCTAAATCTAATGCCATTATCATTATAAGCACAATCATAAGCATATAATTTAAAGATTGTGAACTCACTTTGCCATGGCGAAAATCCACTTAATCGTAATTATCCTCAGGAAGGTCTAGTTCATCTTCTAAATCTCCTAATCAAAAGAAATAACTCTAATGAGTATTTCTACAAAGTTTGAGCGAATCTATAAATTCTATTCTAACAAGTTCATCAAAGTTCGTCTAAGAGGAAATTCCAACTTAAAACGGCCATAACTTGGTCATTTTAACTCGGAATTTTGCATATTATATATTGATTTCTACCTATTCGACGAGAGATATCTATTTCTAAAGTTATTTCCACAAAACAAGGTTCTTAGGTCCATGATCAGTAGGGTGCAAAATGCTATACGAAATTCCTGTCCCACAATTCAACTCCTAATTTCAAACCAAGCATCATTCCAAATCTTTGATAGATACTTAGCTATCATTATATCTTGAAAGACTCTATTATATACATATATGACTCAATATCATGCATGATTCATGGGTGTTGGTAAATCTATTTCCTCATGTGCTTAGATAATGTTTAATAGGATGTATAAGACACTATTTTCCTAACTTGTTTCTACCAAGTGCATATGTGTACATGCAATATCTATAAGCTATTATCATGAATGTTATGAGATGAACTATCTATATGTATACCCTTAATGATATGATATCAAGAATTTTTTTAGAAAGCTTTTGCTTTGTAAAACTTTTGAAATTACTAGACTTGAGAAAACTAGTTCTATTTCTTGCAAAATCACACTTGCTTTTATCAAAACTCAATCTTGGTGGCCTATATGCCCAACACCTTCATTATTTTAATACGATTCTTCATTTTAGAGTTGGAAAATAGATGTTTTCATAGGTGGTCTACCTAATTAAGAATTTTGCAAGATCTTAAGGAATGAAAATATTATTTAATCTATACTTTGAAACCTTTCCTTGTTTTAGGACTATACTTGAATAAATTTCATTTATCTTTGTCAAAATTTGGTCTTTATTACATGTATCTCCTAGGACTTTTATTTTTCCATAAAAATCATCACTTTGGTATTTGGAAATAGGTGTTTAAATAGTGGTCATTTTCAAATCCGAATTTTGAAATTTCCATTTGAGATTGTTTCTTTTGTAAAACTCATTTAACCTATCTAAAACTAATTCCTAATCAACCCTACTCCTTAAGGCTTCCATTTCTTTAATAAAATCTTGTTTTGGGGTTGAAAAATAGGTTTTCACTTATCAAGCTTCCTTCATTACGAAGTTTGAGTTTATTATTGGGATTGAAACATAACTTGTGTAAATTTTCATTGTTTTGAAAATATCTCTTAGTAGATCTAGGCTTTACTCATCAAGATCACTCATTTATGACACCTATTCCCTAAGCCTTTCATTTTTAATGTAAAATACTCATTTTCAAGTTGAAAAAGAGCTTTTCTAAATAGAGTTCTTTTTTTATCCGAATTTTAAAAATCCATTTTTGTTGAAACCAAAATAGATCTTAAGATTTCTAACATTTTCCTACTATTATCATGCTACTACAAGTTATTTATGTGAATAAAACAACTAAATCTAGTTTATTATACTAGTCATAAATGTATGAACACTATCATTATGTGGATATGGTTAGATGATGAATATATGCATAAAATATTAATAATAATAACATAACTTAACAATAAAAAAAAAGTAATAGCAAAATAACAAGATCTATAACATTGTGATGGCAAGGATCTCATATTCAAGTGTTTCCACATCCCTAGGTTAAGCTCATGGGGATTTTTGAGTGGAATCACACATGAATAATCTTGCCATTACATGTTTTTAAGATGGTAAAGTATAGATCTATTACCTATTAGATGTATGGAGCAAGATAAACTTGAAAAAAAGAAACTTGTAAGAGTGTGTGGTGTATATGTGTGTGTGTGTATGTGTTACGGCAATGAGAGATAGAGAAGAGAGGAGAGAAAAAAATTCAAGAGCTTTGTTTTGTTAAAAGTGAGAAAGTGAAAAGTGAAAGGCATAAAGAGGTTTATATAAAGAATCGGATTAGGGTTTGCTTTAATTGAATAAAAGAAAAATGAAACAAAATTGGAGAGAGGGAGAGGGTACTAGGGGCACTGGTTTTGGGAGAGTATGGGAGAGAGATGTTTTGTTTTGTATTGTGTAAGTTTCAAAATTAAATAAGTAATTTAAGCAGTAAAAGTTGTATTGGAAAAGTAAATTGTAAGAAATAAGATGTAAGGATGTAAGAAATAGGGTATGGGTAGTTGTACTTGATAAATAGTGTGAAAGAAATCAAAAAGTAGATTAGACAATTAAGGTACTAGTAGTAATGAAAATACGATAAAAAGACTATAACTATAACTTTTATAAAACGAAAAATTATATAACTAATATATTTGGAAATCTTACAAAATTACGAATCACTAATATTTTTTAATATCTCGAGCCCCTGCATGCTTTTCGAAGTCTGTATCCGATCGGATTCGAAATAGGTCGAAAATTCACTAATCTGATATTCTTAAGCACCCTAATATTATTATGAACCAATCTATACTCTTCATTCATAATTCAACTTCTTAACTTAGGAACACGGGTTGCGGATCTAAACTGCTAGAGTTTCTTAGGAATTGTTGACTTAGGATTTCCGGTTAACTTTAACTTTGATTTATGGTTTTAGCTCGAAATTACCTTAAAATTTAGGGGTTTATAATATATCCATAAAAGAGAAATAGTCTCACCTAGTGTTCTCAACCATTTCTCATCTTCACTTAATTTAATCCATAATATCACCTAGCTCAAGCGTTTCCATAAACATTGAACTAAATCATATTATTTCATTTTAAGAATAAACAAAGGTTATACCGATATCAATAACCCCATCGACTACCCGACATACCACTTATAAAAGTCATATATCAATGACAGGGGTGACCTAGACACCTAAACTACCATGTTAATATCATAACAGGGTGTCGCTCCTCGAACCGGATTCAACGGCGTAAAGCACAACTAATTCAAAAAAAGCTTAAGTTATCTTGAATTATAATTAAGTTAATATATGTCTATCCTAGGCAAGTAAACAACCAAGTTACTGCGTACCTTTTATATGAAATCTAAATAAAGGCAAAAGGTAAGAAGATAGATCAAATGGTTGATTCAGGGGTAAACATCTATTCAAGAAATTAAACTCATATAAGAACTTAAACTATATAAGAAATTAAACTAGTTAACCATTATCTCAAACTTTTATTAACATCCTATTTGATCAGACACTAAATAGGAACCCCACTATGGCTGCGAATATCGCCCCGCCAAAATATGGACAGTTCTCTCTGTCTGTCAAAATATCTCTTTTCACTATGATTATAGTCATTTATTACAAAAGCATCAACAAAGAATTCATATACAAAAACATTCATTTTCCAAGTAAATAGATATTTGAAACAAACATATTCCCCATGTTAATCTAGATTATCCTTCTCATTCATCTAAGCCAATTATTAACTACTAAGCTCATTGTAGCTTAATCTCGCCAAATTGATTAAATTTAATCATTTAATTCATTTACTAAGTCAAATTGATTAAGCTTAAACAATCTAATTCATTTAGCTTAGTGAAATTCATCTAGTCAAGTTTAGACTTAGAATAATTAACTAAGTTCGTTTTATATCTAAGATTCATGTACTTAAGCCAATGTTAACTTAACTTATCCAAGTTCATTAAAATAATCAATCTAATTCAATTTAGTTTATTCAAGTATATTTAGTCAAGTTGAACTAGGTTTGTTAAACTAAGTTCATTTTATAACTAACTTTTATATTTAGTCCCAATTATCTATTAAATCTATAAACCCACTTAATTCATGCTTAATTATATCAGTTAAAAATATAACCACACTAACCATTATTTATCTACTTCATTTTAGCTCAACAAGATTCTTTCCTAAGCAAACATACATTTAACAAGCAAACATGAGTTTTGAACTTTGTTTGGAAAATGTATCAGCTGAAAAGAAGTAAAATTTAAGCATTTATAATTTTGAAATTTGCAAAAACCTAAACATAAAAGTTTGTAGATCTCTTTTAGGCTTTCTAACACATTTTGAATCACCTAAATCGAAGGTTGGATGAAAAAGTTATGATTAAATTACGATCAAGTTAGGAAATAGAAGAGGCTACATGTCCGTGTTCAAAGCCGTGTTAGATGAAATTTTTTATCAAAATAAAAAATAATTATAACACAGGTTGCTACACGGCCCGTTACAATGCATGTTGAAGTAAAAAAAATGTCCAGTAGCTTAAAAAATCCCTACATGAGCACATATACGCCCATGTTGATGTTCGTGTTGCCCCTGTTTCCACTGTCATGAATTTCCTTAGTTTCTTACACATCCTTTTATCAATTTTTACACAAGTTTGTTTCCATCAAAACATCATAAAAACTAATTTTCATGTTTCTAACACTTCTAATCCATTCAACACGTTAAACACTATCAACTCCTCCATTAAACCCCCATAACCACTATTCATCACCTTCCTCAACAACCCAACATGCATCCACAATTAAATCAACACATACAAACATGAACAACAATTAAAACAAAGTAAATTACATTGAAAACAAAGAAAAACAAAACTTATCTCTTATTATTCTTCTTCTTCTTTCTAACTTGTTAAAGCTACTTTTAACCTTGATTTCCTCATCCTATCCCCATTTCTAACTTGATTCTCTTTTATTCCTTCTTGAATTTGAGATTTAAAAGAAGAATTTGAGATAAAAAGAAAAAAGGAAAGGAGGAGAAGAAGAACTAGATATGGGAAAAGAAGAAGAAGAAGAAGAAGAAGAAGAGAGAGAGAGATAAAAAGCAGGGAAGAAAAAGGAAATATAAAAGGAAAAAGATAAATATAAAGATATTTTCAAAATGGGGTATTAGATTTAAAACTATTAGATCAATATCTATAGTCAAAACTTTTACTTCTTAAACAAACCATCAACCATCAAGTTAACAACAACCATTTTCACAGCAACAAATGGGCATAATAACCGTAAGTAGTTAATAATAAAACTTTATATTATACATTATCCAACCATAATTTAATAATAAAACTTAAAGAAGGAAAGAAAAAAGAATGCTCCAGTTTCTCCATAACTCTTGTATCTACCCTAAAATTTCCTACGTAAATTAAGGTAATAATTTACATAAAACATCCACAACTAAAAGCATATTTAAAATTTTAGCAAAATTAGTCACCTTTTCCATAAACAAATGCATATGCACATACAACAAATAGGTAATTTATGCAACTTAAGCTAATGTAAATAGTCATATTATTATCTTTCTTAAGCTAACAAAACAACATAATCCAGTATTAGGTATACTCTAATTCCAAACTCAGAGTTACTCAGACCCCTTGAAAATCAAACAATCCTTTGAAAATAATAATCATATACATCTATGGATGAGTAGGTACTCCCCAAACGCTCTGAATCCAAAATACCTAATTCTATCGGAATCATCTCAAAGCACGAGTCCACTAGGGACAACCTCACACAAAGATCATCACGGTGCTACACCAATATCACTGTCTGTCAGGTATTTACTGGTCATAGCCAATCACACCCAACAAATAAGTTATTGAGCCAATTATCATTTGATTCATTATGAGTCTATTTCCTACAACCAAACACACAATAATAACTTACAAGCACTAACAGCAAACAATGATTGGTTGTACCTTTCTCAATTTCAGAAACTTTAATTTAAATCTCCTAAAAATCCTTTATGAACAACACTCAACCAAAATCAAAAATCCTGAATCTCCACAACACTTCAATCAATAATGACAATACAACAACAACCCAAATCTCTAAATTCCTGTCAACAACATACATATATATAATAGATAAGAACACGATACAAACAAACCCTAATGTACTATAACTCCCGAAATCCTAACTTGATAAAGAAAATCACCAGGTTGCACCGTCTAACCCGATCAATCTTCCATAACAATCTATAGAACTCGATAATCCTCTAAAACCCTAATATTCAAAACAACAAGAACAATCACATTCATATCAAGAATGAACCTTTATTTAATCTTTACGTTTAAAAGATTTTGCTTACTTGCTTGGATCATTAAACTCGAATCCTTTCTCAAAATTTCGAATTCCACACAAAGCTAGGGTTTTTCTCCAAAACCTTTATGAAAAATCCATAAAACCCTAAGAAAACTTATACAAATTCGTATACAACACATGGGAGAAGGTTAAGATCACTTACTTTAGATAAAAAACACACTCTTGATGATCCTCCAACTCTAGAACTCCAAGAACACTTCAAAACTCTCTTTTACGAAGGAAAAAGATAATAAAACATTATTTCTGTCGAAAATGTCTTCTCGCGTCTTGTATATATAGAAATCGCTCATACACCGGCACCTATGCTAGGGCGTACGTATTATTTTGCCGGCATACACTTTATACTGGCAAAAATAACACGAACATGGGCAGCGTTCATCGAGGCATTGAATTCCCAGAATTTCGATCCAACAACATACGTCGGTACATCCATGACCAACGCCGGCGGTGTTCCTATCCAGCGTTAAAATCAACGCTCGCGTACACTGGCGGTGTTCCATCCAGGGTTAAAAGAAACGCTACTATTCCTTCCTATGCCGGCAGCATAGATTCTTCAGATGGTGGCGTTGCACCTGTTAAAAAATGCAGAAATTTGAACTTTAACATTCATTCCCCAATCAAACTTAAACTTTTACAACTTACTTGTTTTGACCTTAAACTCATCTTTTGATTCATAATCCATTATATTTTTATCTTCATATTTCTGTATATTACAAAACTTCTAAGGAAGTCTTGTTTAAAACCATTGGATCTATTAAAAAATGTTAGACTGTTTGATGCAAATGTAACATTTTCCCACTGGTATAAAAAGCATATCATCCTGGACGTTTTGTTCTTTTTCCATCTCTTCTCTACCATTGAAACCCTAGTTGCTTCCTCTCTACGTCCCGAACGAAATGCTAGCTACGTGTCCCACTCTCCTCTTACCGATAATTTTTTCATCCCCTTTCTTGTTTTAAAGGAGAAACCGTCCCCCTCATTTGTTGAAGAATAAACCAATTACACCTCCTTAAAATGAAATTGAAAATTTTAAGCTACGTTTTGTTCAGAAGCAATCGATTTTTGGTATTATTGTTGGAGCCTAAAGCTTTAACTTTGCTATTTTATCGGTAAGTTGTGTTATAGTTTCGTAAGTTTTTGTTAGCACTAGGAAAAACTCTTTTTGCTTTAGTGTTTGTTGTTTTGTTGAATTAAATTGAGGAAATGAAAATTGGAAGGGATTTAACACTTTCATTTTTGCTGTTTGTTTGGTCTGAAATTGAAAATCATGTGTGTGATTTCATATTTTGGTTTGCAGTGAACCTTTGAAAATGGAGGAACAAGTTATAGCATCTCCTAACAAGTCAAAATGAAAGTCTGTGGTTGATGCTCATGCTAGCGGGACAAATGAAGGTGCCGATGAGGCTGTAAGCATCTGTTCGATGTTTTTATTTGTTATTTTTATTTATTGTGTTTCACTGACAGTGAGATTTTTATTTGTTAATTTTTATTGACATTTGTCAAGTACTTAGGTACAGATGCGCTCCAAAGAAAGTACAGTTGATGACAAAGATGTTTGGCCCATGAAGTGAGCAAAGGAGAATGGTTAAGGAACTTGGTTTTGGTGGTTTGTTATCCATGAAGCTTTCTTGTATAAATAGGAAGCTTTTAAAGGTTTTGTTATCTAATTTTAATGAAGAGACACACACACTTTGCAAGTCAGAGAAAGTGATGTGATCATAACTTCGGAAGATGTAACAAAAGTTCTTGGGCTGAGGTCAATAGGATTAGATGTTGAATGCCACAATATTGAAGGTTAAGTGGAGGAGCATTTGCAAATATTTCTGTCTGAAGGGGAGATGAAGCAGCAAAGTTTATGGGAAATGCTTAGTAGTGGGGACTTGAAGTCAATCTAACAATTTAAGGCTGATGCATTCAAATCTGAATTTGGCCCTAAGCTTACTTGTTTCTGTTTTTCAACTTGCTGTACTATGTAATAAGCCTTGTTTATCGAAGGAAGGGGATCCATTGACAATATATGGTTCCTCACATGTTCAAAACTTTCATTTAAACCCATCAGAAATTGTATCAAACGTGACACCATTTCATATTCTTGAATCCTTTCCTTTAGTACACAAGTACAACACTCAAATCTTCCACATTCACAAAAAGGATATTAATGCAAGACTTGCAATTCATCCCAAATCCTTTTGAGCCTATTGTAATAAGATCCGACAGATTGACTCATTTGTCTAGTGTTACTCAACTCACTTTGAAGGTGAAAAATTAAAGGACCATTTCCTTGATCATATTGCTCTGAGATTTCCTTCCAAAATTCATGAGCAAATTGAGTATATAGATAATTCTGTGAAAATTCACTAGACATGGAATTGAGAATCCAACACCTCACCATGTAATCGCATGTTGTCCAATGAACCGAATCTGACGAATTAGTGGTTAGTTTTGGAATACTACCATCTATAAACCCTAATTTTAACTTCACACCCAATTCCACCTCAATGGATCGGCTCCACACAAGGAAATTCAATCCATTAAAAATTATATTTCTGATGACCATGCTCGGATTATCAGAACTAGAAATGTATAATGGATCAATATCGATCATCTCAATCTGTCCTCTATTAGCATTATGTAAATCAGCTACTGCTTAATTCGATTGATCATTATTCATGTCGATAAAACTGTAGAGACGAATCTTACCTATGTGAAGTGTGACAAACAAAACATGCAATCAAGCGTGTAACTAAGAAACAGCAGTCGAGCAAGTTAATTGAGAGAAAACGAAAACAGAAGCAATTAAGAAAGGTGTTTTTTATCAGATAGTTATAACAGGAGAGTTGTGAACTTAAGGACTTGCCATCAGAAAAGACAGCTGTAACTAAGACTAGCTTGTAATCGGAAGGCAAAAGACAAGTGGATTAACAAAATAAATAATAAAACACTGAAATCTCCACACTGTGATGCCTATATTCAAAAACCATAGAAAAATATATGATGAAAATTCCTAATTTCAGCAACTTTTGCAAAATTCTTCAAATTCACCAGGCAAAAACCTACTCGATATGTGTGGAATTAAGAAATTATTAATAGAAGAGCCAACAGCATTAATTAATAATAATAATCTAATTTAGCTCAAAATCCTCCTTATGGTACCTATATGCTTAAATTCCGTGCTCGTACTTGGTGGGAATCGAGAAGAAGAGAATTGGTAAATCCAATAGCCTGGGAAATTTTTCGACAAGAATTCCTAAAAGAGTATTTTCCAACAAGTTTAAAAGTGCAATACAGTGCTAATTTCTTGCATATTTCCCAGCAAGGACGCCCTATAGATCAATATGAAACTGAATTCAGCAAGTTATTACAACATGCCCCTGAGTCTTATCGAAATAGTGAAGAGTTAAAGATGCAAGTATTTCTCAGTGGGTTAGATGAAGACATGAGGTGTAGATTAGAAGAGTTTGGAGTTAACACCTATTAGGCTTTGGTGGAGAAAAGGGTGTTAGAAAATGCTAGAAAAAGAAAAAGTAGGCATGAAGAAAAAAGGGTGAATGTGTTCGGAAGAAGACCATTTGAAGGGCCGAGATTCAAAAATAGATTTAAGAAACCCATGTTTCAAAGGCCTTATTTTGGCAAAAAGAACAGAGATAGTCAGGATGTCAAATGCTGGAAATGTAATGGAGACCATAAACCAAGGTCTTGTCCCCAATTGAAGAATAAATGTTATTTCTGTGGAGATGCTACGCATTTGATTAATGATTGTCCAAAGAAACCAGTTACTACTTGTTTCATTTGTAAACAAACTGGGCACTTCTCTAACACTTGCCCAAAAAGACAGATGAATGCAATCAAACCAGTAATTGGTACAGGAAATAATTCTGCTGAAAGGAAGAATGGAGGACAAAATAATCGTTCTGGAGGACGACTATTCAATCTTGAAACTACTTGGGATTGTGGATATGATGATGATCAAATATCAGAATTAACTGGAATGGAACATGAAGATGCTTATTCTTCCGGACTTATTGCAGGTATATATCTAAGCTAAACTCTTTTTCTTTTACTAAAGTAAGAATTTCAATATTCCTAGAGATAAAACCCTATTAGTAAATTAGACTTATTAAGTTCGGTTTAGGCTGACAATAGAAAACTCTAATAGTTTTTGCTTTTAATAACTTTACATAATTCGTTAATTCAGGAAATATTTCCATAGCAAATCATATCGTCTATGCCTTGTTTGATTCTGGTGCTACACACTCTTTCATCACTCCCAAGGCAACAAAACGAACCGGGATGCCCACAACAATGATTCCAGGAAGTTTTAGTGTGAAGATTCCAACTGGTAGTATTATGAATTCTAAGGAAGTAATTAAGGATTGTCCCCTTAAATTACAGGATCATGATACTACTACTGATTTGATAGTATTGGAAATAAATAAATATGAAGTGATTTTGGGCATGAATTGGATGACCAAAACAAAAGTTACAATTGATTGCCAGAGGAAAGAAATAAATTTCCAAGCTGCAAATGGATCCCGAGTTGTTTTTGTTGGAGGAATGGTGATTCCACAACAAAAGGAATTAAGTTCATTTGAACTAATGTTAAGTAATGGGCATCGTCAATGGGGTTCAAACTTTCTGTATGCTTCTGAGGGAGAAAGGAAAGAAGATAATCTTGCGGAAATTTTTGTAGTAAAGGAATTTCCTGATGTTTTTCCGGAAAAGTTATCAAGTTTACCACCAAAGCGGGAAATTGATTTTGGAATTGATTTGGTATCTGGTACCGAACCAATCTCAAAGGCACCATATAGAATGGCCCCACTTGAACTACGGGAATTAAAGAAACAATTGCAAGAATTATTGGAGCAAGGTTTTATCAGACCTAGTGTTTCTCCTTGGGGAGCCCCTGTTTTATTTGTGAGGAAAAAGGATAATTCACTGAGGTTGTGTATTGATTATAGAGAGTTAAATAAAGTAACAATAAAGAACAAGTATCCTTTGCCGCGTATTGATGATTTGTTTGATCAATTACAAGGGGCTACCGTTTTCTCCCGGATTGATTTGAGATCTGGTTATCATCAACTCAGAATTAAGCCTGAAGATGTGCCAAAAACAGCTTTTAGAACCAGATATGGGCACTACGAGTTTTTGGTTATGCCATTTGGCTTGACCAATACCCCTGCTGCATTTATGGATTTAATGAATCGGATATACAGATCACTATTGGATAAATGTGTCATTGTTTTCATCGATGACATTTTAGTCTATTCAACGACTGCTGAACAACACGCTGAGCATCTGATGCGCTCCAGCAGCGCTAGCGAGCGCTCATGGAGCGCTCAGCAGCGCTCGAGCAAGCGCTCCAGACGAGCGCTCCACGCAGCAGCAGCCGCACTGCTCCTCCTTCGTGCAGCAGCTCTACTACTTCTCCTGAGTGTATATGTATATATGTATATGTTATATATATATAGTTAGTATATGTATATATGTATATGTATAAGCTTTTGTATGTTATATATTTATACATATAGATATACCATATGATATATTATAATTCTTGCTATATATATATTTATGCTTCATATATACATAAGAATTAAATTATTAATATAATATAAGTATGTTGTTTTATTCTATAAGATGTTTATATATATATAGACGTAAATATGGTATATATTATTATTATTATTACTCATATTTATTAAATTATTTCCTTTAACCTTTCAATACGTACTTATATATATATATATATGTTTAGTTACTTATGTTACTTGATTAAAATTTTCTTTATCCTTAATAATAATATTTTTATTTAGTTATTACTATTATTTTGCTTATATTTCAAGTAACTCTAAAATAAATAGTAAACCACCTTTGTACGTAAAATCAAAGTTAATCGATTTAAGTTAACTACATAAGGTTTCTAGTACTAGATTCCAGAAATATAGAAAGTCTGTAGCATAGATATATATATGTATTAGATGTTTTTAGTCAATTCTTATAGTATATTTCTATCTTTAATTATATTCAGGTGATTCTAACTCTGAGCTTGACCTGCCTGTTGACTATTACGACTGACAAGAAATATGGACAGGTGAGTATATTCTTATGATCTCTATACTTGATTGTGGTTGTAGAATAGAATTAATCAAGTAATAAAATATTAAGGGGTTGGGAAATAAATTGTGGTTGATGTTACTTGAACTGGTTGATAAAATATTGTAATTATATTCTAACCCATTGGATGCTATAGAATAGAAATGAAAGTGTATGAAACTTGTTTGCACGCCAAGTAAATAAATATAAATCAATCTGGCATAATAATTGAATACATTCATGCATGTAGAAGGCCATCACCACTACACCTTGACCCGGATGGGCCGCACTGTCCCGTGAGGATGGTGAACATGGAGGACCGAAGTGGTATATACCTAGTGTGTACCATGGCCTTGTTCTAGGGGAATGGGAACTAAGTCGTCCTGGGGAGACGGCCCTTCTCTTAGAATCGCGCCGGGTCATTGTTTCGGATTTATTACTTCACTGAGATGTTGTTATATGTATATTTTTTGATATATAAAAAGTTTTCTTGAGAAATTTGATTCCCGAAGTATATTAATTTGGGTGCTGATGAGTGGATGTACCCCAACCCCGGATTCGGAGGGCGCAAATCCGAATATGTATATGGTTACCGGTTGGCTATATATATTTGTCCACTTGATCGTTTGCATTGCATATGTTTGAATTAATAACTTGCTTGAATGGTATAAAGTGAGGAGTATAACTCGCTGAGCCTGTGGATCGCTCACTCCCTTACAGTTTATTGTCACAGGACTATATTTGGTACCAGTCAGGATGAGGCTACCCTCAGGTTAGCTCATCTTTGGATTCAGGGTTTTGAGGGAAGGATACGATGGTTGAAGAGAGTTCCTTCTTCTTTTCCTGGGAGGGGTTTCTAAAAAGTCTTTGAAACAGGATTGTAATATTTATAGGATCAGTAATCCAACTGCTTTGTTATATACACTCTTAAACTACTTTCTTTTAATGTTATAATTTCTGCAGTAGTTATTAGTTAGTTTTGAGGCTATTAGTTGTATATTATATGGCTAATCTGATACTATCAAACCCATTGGTTATCTATTCAGGATACGCTTCTGCACAATATTTATGGCTTAAGCCGGGTATTGTGTATGGCGGAACTGTCCCGTCTAAGATACCCTCGGGGCGTGACACTCCTCGCCAACATATCTTTCGAACTCGGTCAACATATCGTATTTCTCATAAGCAAATAGAAATATTCGAAACTTAGAAAACATTGTTGCAATCTCGTTACAGAAAATTATGGAATCAAACACTAACAGTTACATCAGTACAAATTCAACAAGTTTTTGCGGTCTTCTGTTTTCATGCTTCCTAGAACAACCAATTAGTTGTTCTAGGAAGCCTGCTATCTATGATTCCTATAAGACAGTCCGTT
The DNA here is from genome assembly GCA_024138025.1 of Combretum micranthum. Classification (NCBI taxonomy): domain Eukaryota; kingdom Viridiplantae; phylum Streptophyta; class Magnoliopsida; order Myrtales; family Combretaceae; genus Combretum; species Combretum micranthum. The sequence goes on along the minus strand of JAMXBD010002178.1, from coordinate 134,995 downwards.
CGTGTCTAACCGATGCTCTACAGTTTTCAAGGATTCATGTATCCTGCAGAATTTGATTTAATGAGCTTACTTAGTTACCACACAAATACTGAGTTCTAATTATTTCCAAGACATAGAAAGACAGAACGTGGGAAAAATAAATTGGGAAAAGTTTTACCATAGGTGCAGATGTCTCTCGGTTGCAAGCTTGCATTGGTCTTACATGAGGAAGGCCTGTTAAGGTACTGTGTTTCACTTTTAGGTATTGGCATCACCTTTTCAAAAGCCTCTACAATTAGTGCAACCTTTCCCTTCCAAGGCGGAACAAGTTTTGTTACAGCCTGTTGAAGTGCATGGTCAATCATCCATTCCTCTAGATTTTTCCTTTCATTCATCATCTGATGCTTGAGGTAAACCTTCTCTGCTTTGGGATTGGGCACCAATGGCAGATAATTTGGTTCTCGGGGATTGAATCCCCTCATATCGTCAACAGGCTCACTTAGACTCTTGCGCTTGATAGTCCACTTCAATTTTGAACCAAGTAGTTCTTCGGGGGAATTTTTTTTCCGCTTAACAAAAGTACTTTTCTCCCGTGTACCAGTTACATCATCTGTTTTCAAGGTTGATTCATTCACATCGGGATTGATGGTTTGTTTGAGCTCCTTCGTATCAGATTCTCTGGTGGAGTCGTCCAAATTAGACCTTTTTATGCATGCATCTTCCTGCTGCTCAGATTCCAGCAATTCTGATGTATTAGTGCTCTTCTCTGTCCCAAGTTGGTTTATCTCCAAATTCAGAGAAACAGCATCTCTTGATCCCTTTCTTCTTCAGCAATGCTCTTCAGAATCAATTTCACCATGTGGTGGTTCCCTTGGCAAATGATCCTCACCTTGTGTCTCTTCAGCCAGGCCATCTGCTGCAATGTGATTCCCAACTTTATTTTCATCAGCAGACACTTCATTCTCATCCTCCATCACTATGACATATGCATATTGGTTTTCGGTGTAGACTTCAATGAAGAAATCAATTTCAACAGCTGAGCCCTGCCTCTCCAATTTGTCACCAATGGATGGTGCCTTAAGTCTTCTACGTGGGCTAAGAGCTTCCACCTTGAAACTCTTTTGAGCCTTTATCATCCGTGTCCTTACCAACAAGAAGCACTTGAGTGGAGGCAAAGGAGCATGATGTTGACTGTTTAGGTACCAGTAGGTATACAAACAAACCTTCATAACAGAAGTTCCCTCGGCCTCAGTCGCTCCAGCATTGAGCTCATGGTACTTAACAAACTTAGAGTCTTTCAGTGTTGCAGAGCATATAGCTCTATGTGCATCCATATCATCACATAAAACAATTTTCGGACATTTTTTAGCTGAGGAAGGCCTTGCAGGATTGAAACTAAGTGTGGTTGTCAAAGTCCTAGCTAAATTCAAGCTAGATGATCTTTTCAAAGTCTTTATTAATGTTTTGCAAGAATCAGGACTATGTTTCGGGCTGCTAGATTCACGCCTTTGCATATTCCTAGAAAAAGAACTTGTTAGTAAAAGTAATTTTATTGATCATTATGCTACAAGGGTATGTGTATATAAGAGAGAGGAATGTGAAGAGAAAGGACGAAATTAACCCTACTTATTTGCACTATTATATAATACAAAATATATGCATTAATACCCTATTTATTAGCACTATAATATAATACAAAATAAATGCATTAATAAGACTGAGATCGAAACTTCTCTTTCTTTGCATCAAAACTGCTTGTAGACTTCATATAGTTTGGCAAGACATCATTTGTCTTAGCCCCTGGCTGCTTCGGGGATGTTCCTAGACAAGTTTGAAGACCGATAAGAGGAGGAGATCTTCCAGGTCGTGATAATCTGAGCAATGCAAAGAGAAAAGACTAAATTAACCCTATTTATTAGCACTATAATACAATATAAAATATATATATATATTAATACCCTTTTTATCAACACTATAATATGATACAAAATATAAGCATTAATAACTAATAAGGCTAAGACTGAAACCTCTCTTTCTTTGCATCAAAAATGCTTGTAGACTTCATGTAGTTTGGCCAGACATCATTTGTTTTACCCCCCAGCTGCTTCGGTGATGTTCTTGGACAAGTTTGAAGACTGACAAGAGGAGGAGATCTTCTAAGTTGTGATAATATGAGCAATGCAAAGAGAAAAGACTAAATTAACCCTATTTATTAACACTATAATACAATATAAAATATATGCATTAATACCCTATTTATTAGCACTATAATATAATACAAAATATCTGCATTAATAAGGCTGAGACTGAAACCTCTCTTTCTTTGCATCAAAACTACTGGTAGACTTCATGTAGTTTGGCAAGACATCATTTGTCTTACCCCCTAGTTGCTTCAATGATGTTCCTAGACAAGTTTGAAGACATGCCAGAGAAGGAGATCTTCCATGTTGTGATACTCTTTTTATTTCCTTGTTGAAACTTGGTAATGATTTTAAGGTTTCAACATTTGCGTACTTCACTGATCTTAACTTCTTCATTTTTATCGTCAAATGATCAGTTCCTTAGAGTTTTGTTTCTTTTGCCTTTAGGACTAGGAAACTTGAAGCTCACAAAGAAAAAAGTTAGTTTCTCTCTTCTTGTTTTTTTACCCCCTTCTTCCCCTTCCCTGTGCCTTGTTATTATATACTTCAAAGAAAGGGACTTCCCAGGAAACAAACAGAGAAGTTTCTTTTTTTATTTGTATACCTGTGAGCTCCGAAAAATTTCCGATTTCTGATTTCTTAAATTGTTTTGATAATTTTAATTATTATTTTGTTTTTATATTTTATTTTATTTTATTTATCAAATTGAGTATAAACTTCTTCATAAATTAATTTTTCTTTATTCAATTATGAATCTACTCTAAACAGTATTAATTAAAGATTTTATTTATAAATTCTTTGTCCGAATGTTGTCTGAGTATTTGATCTTATACGATAAAATATTATTCGATTTGCTATTAAAATTTTAGACCGTGCTATTTTGTTTAAATTGGATATTCTTATTTTTGATTAAATTTTTCCGAGACGATTAGTCAACAAGAAATTTAAGAAGATCCATGTTGCAATTATTTTATTAATAAATATTATATAAGATAAATTTCGGTGGATATGTCTGACAGTGTTTTTGTTGACTTTAAGCTCTCTTTGACTTTGGATTATATATATATATATATATAGTATAAGCTGCGTTCCTCTTCTTCTTTCCTTTCCGTTTTGAAACTTCTGTTTTCTTTCTTTCTCAGTTCAATTTCCTTTCTTTTCTTTTTCTTTGTCTTCTTCTTCTTCTTCTTCGTGGGAGCAACAATCCAAGTAAGGTGAGTCCTTCTTCTCCTTCCTCTGTTTCTTTTTCATCTTTCTCCTCTGTTTCTTCTTCTTCTTCTTATTCTTCTTCGTCACCCCAGCACCACCCCAGCCACCACACCACAGCCCACACCCCAGCCACCCCAGCCACCACACCACACCCGCACCCCAGCACCACCTACCACCACACACCCAATGCTGATCACGGGCAGAGCAGGGTGCTCTGCCCCCACCGAGCCTCCACGCGCACCTCACGCGCTGGAAGGCCCCATGGGCGCTCGGGGCAGCGCTCAACGAGCGCCAGCCTAGCGCTCCAGCAGCGCTAGCAGCGCTCAAGGAGCGCTGAAGGAGCGCTCATGGAGTGCTCGAGCAGCGCTCCAGCGCTCAGCGAGCGCTCGTGGAGAGCACAGTGAGCGCTCATGGAGCGCACAGCGAGCACTCCAGCGCTCGAGCTTGCGCCCTGGTGAGCGCTCCATGCAGCGCCAGCAGCCACGCTGCTTCTCCCTCCCGAAGCAGCCCTGCTGCTTCTCATGGAGCTATATATATATATGTATGCGTATATGTTATATATGTAATTAGTTATATGTATATATGTATATGTTATATATATATATATAGTTAGTATATGTATATATATTATATCTTATATAATTTGTATATGTATATATGTATATGTATAAGCTCTTATATGCTATATATTTATATATTCATACTTATATATCCTATAGGATATGTCATATTTCTTGCTATATATATATCTATGCTTTGTTTTTATATAAGAATTAAATTATTAATATAAGATAAGTATGTTAATTTATTTAGATGTTTATATATAGACGTAAATATGATATATATTGTTTATTATTATTGTTATTACTCATATTTATTAAATTATTTCCTTTAACCTTTCAATACGTATTTATATATATATATATATCTATATGTTTAGTTACTTATATTACTTGGTTAAAATTTCTTTATCTTTTAATAATATTTTTATTATTTATTTCTATTAGTTGTTATTATTATTTTGCTTATATTTCAAATAACTCTAAAATTTAGTAAACGACCTTTGTACGTAAAATTAAGTTAATCGATTTATATTAGCTATATAAGGTTTTAGTAATAGATTCCAGAATATAGGAAGTCTGTATAGATATATAATATATTATATATATTAGATGTTTTTAGTCAATTCTTATAGTATATTTCCATCTTTACTTATATTCAGGTGATTCTGACTCTGAGCTTGACCTGCCTGTTGACTATTACGACTGACAAGAAATATGGACAGGTGAGTATATTCCTATGATCTCTATACTTGATTGTGGTTGTAGAATAGAATTAATCAGTAATCAAATATTAAGGGGTTGGGAAATAAACTGTGACTGTGGTTACTTGAATTGGTTGATAAAATATTGTAATTATATTCTAACCCATTGGATGCTATAGAATAGAAATGAAAGTGTATGAAACTTGTTTGCACCAAGTAAATAAATATAAAACAATCTGACATAATAATTGAATACATTCATGCATAGCATTCATGCACGTAGAAGGCCATCACCACTACACCTTGATCCGGATGGGCCGCACTGTCCCGTGAGGATGGTGAACATGGAGGACCGAAGTGGTATATACCTAGTGTGTACCATGGGCCTTGTTCTAGGGGAATGGGAACTAAGTCGTCCTGGGGAGACGGCCCTTCTCCTAGAATCGCGCCGGGTCATTGTTTCGGATTTATTACTTCACTGGGATGTTGTTATATGTATATTATTTTGATATATAAAAAGTTTTCTTGAGAAATTTGATTCCCGAAGTATATTAATCTGGGTGCTGATGAGTGGATGTACCCCAACCCCGGATTCGGAGGGCGCAAATCCGAATATGTATATGGTTACCGGTTGGCTATATATATTTGTTCACTTGATTGTTTGCATTGCATATGTTTGAATTAATAACTTGCTTGAATGGTATAGTGTGAGGAATATAACTCGCTGAGCCTGTGGTCGCTCACTCCCTTACAGTTTATTGTCACAGGACTATCTTTGGTACCAGTCAGGACGAGGCTACCCTCAGGTTAGCTCCCTTTGGATTCAGGGTTTTGAGGGAAGGATACGAGGGTTGAAGAGAGTTCCTTCTTCTTTTTCCTGGGAGGGGTTTTTAAATAAATCTTTGAAACAGGATTGTAATATTTATAGGATCAGTAACCCAACTGCTTTGTTGTATACACTCTTAAACTACTTTTCTTTTAATGTTATATTTCTGCAGTAGTTATTAAGTTAGTTTTGAGACTATTAGTTGTATTTTATATGGCTAATCTGGTACTATCAAACCCTGTGGTTATCTATTCAGGATACGCTTCTGCACAATATTTATGGCTTTAAGAGATTTATGATTTAAATCTTAAGCCGGATATTGTGTATGGCGGAACTGTCCCGTCTAAGATACCCTCGGGGCGTGACAGTTTTGGATTGGTATCAGAGCGGTGTTTAAGCATTGGCGCTTAATCAGACCTTAGAAGTAAGAAAACAAACCTTACTGAGAGATGAGTGGGGTACCGAGTGGGTAATATATAGTAATTATAGAATTATATTTATAGATATATTTATGGCAAAGAAAGAACTAAGTTAGTTTTTCTTCTCTTTTTCTTATTTTTGTAGAAATCTTATCTTCAAGTCCGGGATGAGTGGATCACTTTCCGTCTTCAACCTGAGAGAGTCTGATTTCCTATCGTCATAGACTTCGTGTTCTTTGCGAGGATCTTGCTCTATACGGGAGGCCTAAGGATATAGATACAGTTATTACTTGGTGGCGAGCAGGATTGTGGGGTGAATGGCACGATAGGATGCTTAAGCTGCAGTTTCATACATCCGCTGGACGTCTGACTGATATTGAGACTATGTATGTTCTTGAGGAGGTGGCACTTTATTTGGACATGAGGGAGTGCCATTTGAGGATGTGATATTCTTAGTTGGCCCTGGGACACCACCCGGCAGACCTGATTTTAGGACTTGGGTGCAGATGAGTCCAGAGTTAGCATATGCTAGAGATTTCTGTAGAGATCACCAGGCTATGATGGCTGCCCATCATGCGGGAGTTTTTCAGCATATGCACAGCGATGGATACCGACTACGCATCCACCACCAGAGGGACCTGATACAGGAGGATATTCTTTAGCAGCAGCAGATGATTTTCCCACCTTATCAGCACTGGCAGGACAGATCGTACCGACGTGGGACTTTCCGTTACCACCGATACCTCCGCCTTTTGGGACCCCCGCCTCAGTCTATTATGGACCCTGTGTATCAGCCGATATGGGAGCCTGTCTCTCAGGTTGGTGTTCAGATAGAGGATGAGACACCTGAGGCTGTTCAGCAGGCTTGGCAGTTTGCCGAGAGTGTCATGTCTCCTTTGGAGTCGTTGCCTATGACATTTCAGGAGCTTTCCATTGAGTTATTTCCTGTGGAGATGATAGTTTCCCTTTTGTTCAGGAGCCTTTTCTGCCACCACAGGATGTTGGGGACTTGGCTTTTACAGGGGATGCAGCTGTTGTTGATGTTCAGCCTCCCATGTCTACGGATATTATAGCTGACCCTTCTTTACTTGATACTTCGGGTTTCTTTGCTCCAGACTCTGAGGACGGTTCATCTAGCATCGCTTCTTCAGACAGTCCACCTCGGACTTTACCTCCAGTAGATGGAGTGTGATGATGAGCACAGCCCTTATAGTTAGTAGTAGATGGAAGGAATAGTCGGAAATGATTTCACTTTTGGTGTATATATAGAAATCATCCATGATTATTCCTCATAGTTAGGGCTAGGTTGCTATTAGGGTTTTGATGTATTTTGGGGGAATTCTTTTTGGGAATCTTATGTATCCAGGGTTGACGGTGTATTGACTTAGATAATATCTCCCTGTGGTTTTCCTTTGATGTCTTTTGAGATAGGAAAACATGTATTAAGATTCCATGTAAATAGTTGTGTGATCTTTTGTATATAAGAACCACTTGTAAGAGTTGTCCTAAAGGAGGCAACTACCTTATCAGTGTATCTAACTTGACTAAAAGTTAATAGAAGTATAACTTTTGCTATTTTTTTGTACGATTGTGTATATAATGTTAATACTTTATTGAAATTTTGTTTATAATATATATAGTTTATATTTATTAATTATACGAGAAATTTTCTTCTTCATGTTGATGTACAGACCATCTGGAAGAGGTCGTGGACGACCCCCACGTCGTACTTATGTTTTTCATAGAGATCCTGAACCTCAAGCAGCTCCCCGAACAAGATGCACCACCGCCGCCTCCAAGGCAAGATAGATCTGATGAAGTTTTGGCTGCCATTGCTCGTTTGGCAGATATAGTTGGAACTTTAGCACAAGGAGGTCCGCAAGCTCCAGCCCCAAGCAGTACCACACCACCCCCGGTGATCCAGTAGCTCCAGCAGCACCAGCACCACCACCTCCGGTGATTCCAGTAGCCCCAGCGGCACCAGTACCACCTCCAGAAATTCCAGTTGATCCAGTTCCACTGCCTCCACTACCACCAAGACCATATAGGAGCATGCTACCTGAGTTTATTAAATGCAACAGGTATTTTGATGGATCCTACGGCCAGCCAGATGAGGCCGAAGACTGGTTAGCTCAAGTGGAGAGATCTTTTGCTGCTTTTGAGGTACCAGAAAATTTGAAGACTGAATATGGTACCTATATGCTCAAATTCCGTGCTCGTACTTGGTGGGAATCGAAAAGGGATTTGGTAAATCCAATAGCCTGGGAAATTTTTCGACAAGAATTCTTAAAAGAATATTTTCCAACAAGTTTGAAAGTGCAATACAGTGCTAATTTCTTGCACATTTTCAGCAAGGACGCCCCATCGATCAATATGAAACTGAATTCAGCAAGTTATTACAACATGCCCCTGAGTCTTACCGAAATAGTGAGGAGTTAAAGATGCAAGTTTTCTCAGTGGGTTGGATGAAGATATGAGGTGTAGATTAGAAGAATTTGGAGTTAACACCTATCAGGCTTTGGTGGAGAAAGCTCGGGTGTTAGAAATGCTAGAAAAAGAAAAAGTAAGCAAGAAGAAAAAAAGGTGAATGTGTTCGGAAGAAGACCATTTGAAGGGCCAAGATTCAAAAATAGATTTAAGAAACCCATGTTTCAAAGGCCCTACTCTGGTAAAAGAGCAGAAATAGTCAGGATGTCAAATGCTGGAAATGCAATGGAGACCATAAACCAAGGTCTTGCCCCCAATTGAGGAATAAATGTTATTTCTGTGGAGATGCTACGCATTTGATTAATGATTGTCCAAAGAAACCAGTTACTACTTGTTTCATTTGTAAACAAACTGGGCACTTCTCTAACACTTGCCCAAAAAGACAGATGAATGCAATCAAACCAGTAATTGGTACAGGAAATAATTCTGCTGAAAGGAAGAATGGAGGACAATAATCGTTCTGGAGGACGACTATTCAATCTTGAAACTACTTGGGATTGTGGATATGATGATGATCAAATCAGAATTGACTGGAATGGATCATGAAGATGCTTATTCTTCCGGACTTATTGCAGGTATATATCTAAGTTAAACTCTTTTCTTTTACTAAAGTAGGAATTTCAATATTCTTAGAGTAAAGCCCTAGTAGTAAATTAGACTTGTTAAGTTGATTTAGGTTGATAATAGAAAAACTAATAGTTTGTTTTAATAACTTTACATAATTCGTTAATTCAGGAAATATTTCCATAGCAAATCATATCGTCTATGCCTTGTTTGATTCTGGTGCTACACACTCTTTCATCACTCCCAAGGCAGCAAAACGAACCGGGATGCCCACAACAGTGATTCCAGGAAGTTTTAGTGTGAAGATTCCAACTGGTAGTATTGTGAATTCTAAGGAAGTAATTAAGGATTGTCCCTTAAATTACAGGATCATGATACTACTACTGATTTGATAGTATTGGAAATAAATAAATATGAAGTAATTTTGGGCATGAATTGGATGACCAAAACAAAAGTTACAATTGATTGCCAGAGGAAAGAATAAATTTCCAAGCTGCAAATGGATCGAGTTGTTTTTGTTGGAGGATTGGTGATTCCACAACAAAAGGAATTAAGTTCATTTGAACTAATGTTAAGTAATGGGCATCGTCAATGGGATTCAAACTTTCTGTATGCTTCTGAGGGAGAAAGGAAAGAAGATAATATTGCGGAAATTTTGGTAGTAAAGGAATTTCTTGATGTTTTTCCGGAAAAGTTATCGAGTTTACCACCAAAACGGGAAATTGATTTTGGAATTGATTTGGTACCTGGTACCGAACCAATCTCAAAGGCACCATATAGAATGGCTCCACTTGAACTACGGGAATTAAAGAAACAATTGCAAGAATTATTGGAGCAAGGTTTTATCAGACCTAGTGTTTCTCCTTGGGAGCCCCTGTTTTATTTGTGAGGAAAAAGGATAATTCCTGAGGTTGTGTATTGATTATAGAGAGTTGAATAAAGTAACAATAAAGAACAAATATCCTTTGCCGCGTATTGATGATTTGTTTGATCAATTACAAGGGGCTACCGTTTTCTCCCGAATTGATTTGAGATGGTTATCATCAACTCAGAATTAAGCCTGAAGATGTGCCAAAAACAGCTTTTCGAACCAGATATGGGCACTACGAGTTTTTGGTTATGCCATTTGGCTTGACCAATGCCCCTGCTGCATTTATGGATTTAATGAATCGGATATACAGATCATTATTGGATAAATGTGTCATTGTTTTCATCGATGACATTTTAGTCTATTCAACGACTGCTGAACAACACGTTGAGCATCTAAGACTGGCATTACAAATTTTGAGAGAACACAATTGTATGCCAAATTTTCCAAATGTGATTTCTGGTTAAATGAAATTTCTTTTCTAGGGCACGTAATTTCAGGAAAAGGTGTATCTGTGGATCCTGCAAAGATCGAAGCAATTGTTAGTTGGAAACAACAGGAAAATGTTACAGAGATAAGAAGCTTCTTAGGGTTAGCAGGTTATTACAGAAAATTTGTGAAGCATTTTTCAAAAATTGCTCGACCCTTACCCAATTGACTCAAAAGTATGAGAAGTTTGAATGGAATGATAAGAGAGAGGAAAGTTTCCAGGAGTTAAAGAAAGATTGGTCTCAGCACCGATATTAACCTTGCCAAATAGTGAAATCCATTCACTGTTCACAGCGATGCATCAAAAAATGGGCTTGGTTGTGTGTTGATGCAAAATGGTAAGGTAATTGCTTATGCTTCAAGGCAATTGAGACCCTCTGAGAAAAATTATCCTACCCACGATTTAGAGCTAGCAGCAGTTGTCTTTGCTCTCAAGCTATGGCGACATTATTTATATGGGCAAAGATGTGAGATTTATTCAGATCATCAGAGTCTTAAATATTTATTAACTCAAAAGGAATTAAATATGAGACAAAGAAGATGGTTGGAGTTAATCAAGGATTATGATCTTAGAATAAATTATTGTCCTGGAAAAGTAAATGCTGTAGCTGACGCTTTAAGTAGAAAAATCATGCATAAGTTGCCGCATTACTTACGTCTCAAAAAGAGATGATTCGAGAATTTGAACGCTTGAATTTTGAATTTACTTGGCATGAATCAGAGGTTGAGTTGGCTAAATAATAATTGAGCCCACATTGATTGAAAGGATAAAAGAAGCTCAGCAGCATGACTCCACCTTGCTTTTGGTGTGAAACAAGAACACAACAAGGAAGGTATACAGATTTCAAAATTGGAGATGATGGATTGATACGCCTGAATAACAGATTATGTGTGCCTAATGATCAAGAACTTCGGAAGGAGATTATGAGTGAAGCTCATACATCTGGGTATACAGTACATCCCGGAGGTACTAAAATGTACCAAGATCTGAAAAATCATTTTTGGTGGAATGGGATGAAACGTGATGTGGCAAATTTTGTACAAAAATGTGAAGTGTGCCAACAAGTAAAAGCTGAGCATCAACGGCCAGGAGGGCTGCTAAAACCCTTACCTATTCCGGAATGGAAGTGGGATCAAATTACCATGGATTTTGTGAGCGGATTACCAAAAACACTATCCAAAAATGATGCATATGGGTGATAGTGGATCGGTTGACAAAATCATCACACTTCTTGCCAATTAATATGACATACTCCTTGGATAAGTTAGCAAAACTATATATCCGAGAAGTGGTGAGATTGCATGGAATTCCAGCAGGTATGTATCAGACAGAGATCCTAGATTTGTATCCAAGTTTTGGATAAGTTTACAAAAAGGTTTGGGTACTAAATTACGATTTAGTACCGCTTATCACCTCAAACAGATGGACAATCTGAAAGGACTATCCAAACATTGGAAGATATGCTCAGGGCATGTGTTATGGAATTCAAAGGAAATTGGGATGAACACTTGCCTTTAGTGGAATTTGCGTAAACAATAGTTATCATTCCACTATTCAAATGCCCCCTTATGAAGCACTATATGGGAGGAAATGTCGATCACCATTATTCTGGGATGCTGTGGAGAAACTCGTACTAGGACCTGATTTGATACAAGATGCTGCAGAGAAAGTGAGAATCATTCAACAAAAAATGAAGAAAGCTCAAGATAGGCAGAAAAGTTGGGCAGATTTAAAACGACGAATCTTGGAGTTCGACATTGGGGATCATGTGTACTTGAAAATAAGTCCTATTAAGAGTATACATCGGATTCGAACAAAAGGAAAATGAGCCCCCGATATATTGGACCTTTTGAGATCCTGGAGAGGGTAGGAAACTTGGCTTATCGACTAGCCTTGCCACCAAACTTATCCGGTATACACAACGTGTTCCATGTATCTGTATTAAGAAGACACATTCCCGATCCGGATAAGTTGTTGAATTAGAGCCAGTACAGTTGAAAGCGAATTTAACATACGAAGAACACCCAATTCGAATTTTGGATCACAAGGTTCAAAAATTGAGGAACAAAGAAATCAGATATGTGAAAGTTTTGTGGAAAAATCATAATCAAGAAGAAGCTACCTGGGAATCGAAGGAAGAAGTGAAACAAAAATATCCTCACTTACTTCAAAACTCAGGTAAATCTTTACGTTTGAGGACAAAACTTCTCTTAAGGAGGGTAGGATGTGAGCTCCGAAAAATTTCCGATTTCTGATTTCTTAAATTGTTTTGATAATTTTAATTATTATTTGATTATTTTATTTATTTTATTTATCAAATTGAGTATAAACTTCTTCATAAATTAATTTTTTCTTTATTCAATTATGAATCTACTCTAAACAGTATTAATTAAGATTTTATTTATAAATTCTTTGTCGAATGTTGTCTGAGTATTTGATCTTATACGATAAAATATTATTCGATTTGCTATTAAATTTTTAGACCGTGCTATTTTGTTTAAATTGGATATTTCTTATTTTTGATTAAATTTTTCCGAGACGATTAGTCAACAAGAAATTTAAGAAGATCCATGTTGCAATTATTTTATTAAATATATAATTTATAAGATAAATTTCGGTGGATATGTCTGACAGTGTTTTTGTTGACTTTAAGCTCTCTTTGACTTTGGATATATATATATATTTATAGTATAAGCTGCGTTCCTCTTCTTCTTTCCTTTCCGTTTTGAAACTTCTGTTTTCTTTCTTTCTCAGTTCAATTTCCTTTCTTTTCTTTTTCTTTGTCTTCTTCTTCTTCTTCTTCCGTGGGAGCAACAATCCAAGTAAGGTGAGTCCTTCTTCTCCTTCCTTTGTTTCTTTTTCTTCTTTCTCCTCTGTTTCTTCTTCTTCTCCTTATTCTTCTTCGTCACCCCAGCACCACCCAGCCACCACACCACAGCCCGCACCCCAGCACCACCCCAGCCACCACACCACAGCCCGCACCCCAGCACCACCTACCACCACACACCCATCGCTGATCACGGGCAGAGCAGGGTGCTCTGCCCCCACCGAGCCTCCAGCGCACCTCACGCGCGCTGGAAGGCCCCATGGGCGCTCGGAGCAGCGCTCAACGAGCGCCCAGCTAGCGCTCCAGCAGCGTAGCCAGCACTCAGCGAGCGCTCAATGAGCGCTGAAAGGAGCGCTCATGGAGTGCTCGAGCAGTGCTCCAGCGCTCAGCGAGCGCTCCAGCGCTCCAGCGAGCGCTCCAGCGCACAGCGAGCGCTCGTGGAGAGCACAGTGAGCGCTCATGGAGCGCTCCAGCGCTCGAGCTTGCGCCCTGGTGAGCGCTCCATGCAGCGCCAGCAGCCACGCTGCTTCTCCCCTCGAAGCAGCCCTGCTGCTTCTCATGGAGCTATATATATATATGTGTATGCGTATATGTTATATATATGTAATTAGTATATATGTATATATGTATATGTTATATATATATATATAGTTAGTATATGTATATATTATATTCTTATATAATTTGTATATGTATATATGTATATGTATAAGCTCTTATATGCTATATATTTATATATTCATACTTATATATCCTATAGGATATGTCATATTTCTTGCTATATATATATATATCTATGCTTTGTTTTTATATAAGAATTAAATTATTAATATAAGATAAGTATGTTAATTTATTTAGATGTTTATATATAGACGTAAATATGATATATATTGTTATTATTATTGTTATTACTCATATTTATTAAATTATTTCCTTTAACCTTTCAATACGTATTTATATATATATATCTATATGTTTAGTTACTTATATTACTTGGTTAAAATTTCTTTATCTTTAATAATAATATTTTTTATTATTTATTTCTATTAGTTGTTATTATTTTGCTTATATTTCAAATAACTCTAAAATACTTAGTAAACGACCTTTGTACGTAAAATTTAAGTTAATCGATTTATATTAGCTATATAAGGTTTTAGTAATAGATTCCAGAAATATAGGAAGTCTGTAGTATAGATATATATATATATATATATATATATATTAGATGTTTTTAGTCAATTCTTATAGTATATTTCCATCTTTACTTATATTCAGGTGATTCTGACTCTGAGCTTGACCTGCCTGTTGACTATTACGACTGACAAGAAATATGGACAGGTGAGTATATTCCTATGATCTCTATATTTGATTGTGGTTGTAGAATAGAATTAATCAAGTAATCAAATATTAAGGGGTTGGGAAATAAACTGTGACTGTGGTTACTTGAATTGGTTGATGAAATATTGTAATTATATTCTAACCCATTGGATGCTATAGAATAGAAATGAAAGTGTATGAAACTTGTTTGCACGCCAAGTAAATAAATATAAACCAATATGACATAATAATTGAATACATTCATGCATAGCATTCATGCACGTAGAACGCCATCACCACTATACCTTGATCCGGATGGGCCGCACTGTCCCGTGAGGATGGTGAACATGGAGGACCGAAGTGGTATATACCTAGTGTGTACCATGGGCCTTGTTCTAGGGGAATGGGAACTAAGTCGTCCTGGGGAGACGGCCCTTCTCCTAGAATCGCGCCGGGTCATTGTTTCGGATTTATTACTTCACTGGGATGTTGTTATATGTATATTATTTTGATATATAAAAAGTTTTCTTGAGAAATTTGATTCCCGAAGTATATTAATCTGGGTGCTGATGAGTGGATGTACCCCAACCCCGGATTCGGAGGGCGCAATTCCGAATATTTATATGGTTACGGTTGGCTATATATATTTGTTCACTTGATTGTTGCATTGCATATGTTTGAATTAATAACTTGCTTGAATGGTATAGTGTGAGGAATATAACTCGCTGAGCCTGTGGTCGCTCACTTCCTTACAGTTTATTGTCACAGGACTATCTTTGGTACCAGTCAGGACGAGGCTACCCTCAGGTTAGCTTCCCTTTGGATTCAGGGTTTTGAGGGAAGGATACGAGGGTTGAAGAGAGTTCCTTCTTCTTTTTCCTGGGAGGGGTTTTTAAATAAATCTTTGAAACAGGATTGTAATATTAATAGGATCAGTAACCCAACTGCTTTGTTGTATACACTCTTAAACTATTTTCTTTTAATGTTATATTCTGCAGTAGTTATTAAGTTAGTTTTGAGACTATTAGTTGTATTTTATATGGCTAATCTGGTACTATCAACCTGTGGTTATCTATTCAGGATACGCTTCTGCACAATATTTATGGCTTTAAGAGATTTATGATTTAAATCTTAAGCCGGATATTGTGTATGGCGGAACTGTCCCATCTAAGATACCCTCAGGGCGTGACAATACCTTTTTGGTTAAAGAATGGGGTAGGCTTTCCTTTTGTGATAGGGTGATATCTTGAAATTTAGAGAAATATTGACTGGTGGTATCTATCATTAATTGTAGTATTAAACATGAAATACCCCAAACCTTCACCTAGATTAGAAATTGAGTTTAAATAAGATTAGATGAATTAAATTAATCATAGGATATAAATAGACAAGTTGACAAAGTTAGATTAGTAATTAATTAAATGAAATTTGAGATTTGAAATCTAAATTCTCTAAACAAGTCATTGAAATGCTTAGAGGATTCCTAAACTCTTGATTCTTAGCCTAAACACTAATTCCTAAATCTTTACAATATTTGAGTTCATTTGCTTGAATAAAAATATCAGTTCTTAAATCCGAACTCAAATTAAATATCTTTTATCTAAAATAAATTCTCAAATTAAGTTCTTATTGCAAGTTCTTAATTTCTAACATATTGGTTCTGAAACAAACTTTTAAATACTCTTGAAACTATAGATATTTGATCTAATAGTTCTAAAATTATACCTATAATCCTTTATATTAATTTAGTCCCTATCCTTTTCTTTTAAATTCTATATCCTCTGCCTCTCTCTTCTTCTTCTTTATTTCCATCGGTTTCTTTCCTTCTTCTCTTTCTTTCTTTCTTTCTCTCTTTCTTTCTTTCTTTGATCTTTCCTTCTCAATCTCAAACCGTAGACAAGATCAAGAAGATAAATTAAAACTAAGCAAGAAGATAGGAAAGAGGAATCAAAGCTAGAAGAAGAAGGAATTGCATGATTTAGCCAAAAAGCTAAGTTTTCTATTTCTATTCCTCTTTGCTTTTACTTGTTATTTACATTTGTAATTGATGAATTGATGTTGAATTAGGTTGAGAGTGCTGTTTATTTATGTATTTGTTGGTTTAATGGTTGATGGAAGTTGGGTTGGTTGGAGGAAGAAGATGATGAATAGTGGTTATGGAGGTTGATGAAGTTTGAGATGTTTGATGTGGTGAATGTGAAGTTTAGGTTGTTTGAATGTTGTATTGATCATATATAAGCTTTGGGGAACTTTGGAATGAGTTTAAACAACTTTAAGAAGTGTAAAATGCATTTAAAGAACAAAGGAATTCGTAATTTTCTCGTTCCAGTGTGCACAACCTTATGCATGGCCATGCACAAGCCCGTGCAGCCCTTAAAATGCTTAAAACTTTGTCTCGGGTGACTTTTTCATGCTCTGCACGGCCTCGAGCACGGCCATGCACTCGGTCGTGCAGACTTCCCCTGTTTCGCAGCCGTTTGTATTTTAGCCATAACTTTTTCATTTGACCTCCGATTGAGGTGATTCAAGTTGCGTTGGAAAGCTTAAAAAGAGATCTACAATTTTCATGTTTTGAGTTTTTACAAATTAGAAACTTATCAATGCTTAAATTTTGATTCTTTCCAGCTGCAACACTTTTCAAAACAAAGTTGAAAACTTGTTTTTGTTTGTTAAATGTGTTTTTGCTTAGGAAATGGATCCCTTTGAGATAAAATGAGATAGATAAGTAATATTTGATGTGTTGAGTGAATTAATTCATGTAATTAAATATGGGTTAAGTAGATTTATAGATTTAACAAATAATTAGATTAAATCTAGAAGTTACTTATAAAATGAACTTAGTTAACAAACCTAGGTTCAACTTGACTAAATGAACTTGAATGAACTAAAATGGATTAGATTGTTTAACTTTGATGAATTTAGCTAAGTTTAAGTTAATGTAAGCTTGAATTGACATAGATCTTAGATATATAATGAAATAGTAATTAATCTAAGTCTAACTTGGCTTAATGAACTTTACTAAGCTAAAATGAATTAGATTGATATAGTTTGATCACCTTGGCTTAGTAAATGACTTAAATGACTAATTTTAATCAATTTGGCTAATGTAAAGCTAAAATGGGTTAATAGCTATTAATTAGCTTAGATGAATGAAATAGGATGATCTTTGATTAATATGGGGAATATGTTGTTTCAAATGTGTGTGTACTTGGAAAATGAATGTTTTTGGTTAATTAATTCTTTGTTAATGCTTTTGTAATAAAACACTATAAATAAAGAGAAAAGAAATTCTTTGACAGACAAAGGAGAACTGTCCATATTTTGGCGGGGCGATATTCGCAGCCATAGTGGGGTTCCACATTAGTGTCTGATCAAATAGGAGTTAATAAAATGAGTTAGAGATTAGTGAATAATTGATATAAGTTCTTGTATGAATTTGATATAAGTGGATGTTAGTTTAATTTCTTATGAGTTCTTTCTTTTAACAGTGATGGATATCTAACATATCTTCTGAGATAGCTTCTGAGACTCTGTTTGGATTTCATATTCAAGGTACGCAGTAACTTGCGTGATGATTGATAGGATAGGCATCCTAAATGGATTAATAACTTAAAGACGGCTTAATAATTGATGAGTGTTGGTTGTGCTTTACGTCGTTGAATCCGGATCCGGGGAGCGACAACCTTGTCATGATGCAATGGCACGGTAGTTAGGCACTTAGCCCAATCTTTTGTCATGATGCAATGACTTAAATCCATGATGCAATGGTTCACCATGATGCAATGGTGGTTTCTTTTATGGGCTAAGTGGGTAGCTAATAGGGCGAACTGTATCGATATATTCTTTACTTAGGCTCGGGAGGAAATAATATGTTTTAGTTCACGGGTATGGGACCGTTGAACTAATTGATGTTATAGACCGAGATAAGTGGAGTGTATAAAGGAGTGTGAACCCTAGATGATGCTATTAATATTCTTTATCGGTTAGATATAGGAGATATAGATATCCGTTCTATCTATATCAACCCCCTGAGCAGCTGCTGTTACTCAGGACCCCCAGATTCCCATTGGCTTGTTCCGGAGTGTGAGTGCTCCATTGTTGATTTGTTTAATTTAAAGAAAAGATAATAACTTGTTGATTGTACATTGCATTTAGTTAAGCTCGTGTGTCACTCCATGTGTGATTTTGTTACTGTGTACTGGGCTCCGGCTCATTATTGTTGTTGTTGTTATTTTTTTTTTACAGGTATTGTATTGTTGATGATGATGATGAGATGATGACTTGATGATGATGTGGAGGTTGTTGATGTTGTTGTTCTTATTGTTATTGTTGATGTTGATGTTGATGAGGATAGTGATGGTGATGATGATTAATGTGATGATGTTTGTCCCGGGTTTTGGGCGATTCTGAAGATATGGGAGAATGAGTGAAGTGTGATAGGATCGAGATATTATTTGTATTTTGTTTCTTCTTTTGTTTTGTTTTGTAAGAGGACTGGATTTATTTATAAATTCGTATTTTCATTTAAGGGCTTGTTAGTGCCCGTGTTTTTGTAAATAAGCTTTTGTAAATATTTATCTAAGTGAAAGTTTTTCCATCTTCAATAGTGAAAGTTTGAAATGCTTTTATGTAGAAACGTTTTTATTAAAGTTTATTTTTCCGCTGCTAAATCCAGTTGTTGCCAGAATCTAATTGAATGATTTCACAATCTAAAATCGGATAGCAATGTTCAACATAAACACCTTCTTTAAAGACAACCTTACGTATAATTCGTAAGAGTTATACGTGGTTGGGGACTTGGTGTGCTTAATTTGAGAATTGAGCATGTCGGGTCTTTACAAAACATATATTCCTAATTGGTATAATGATTATATCTATTTTCTAATATTGATTATTGACTAGTCATTTGATCTTGTTAAGAAAAAACTCTTGTGATAATTTTTTTCAATAATATTGTTTAAGAAGCTTGGGTTGTTATTATAATTGTTAAGGAAAGTAAATATTGTATTGAACATATCTTGTGAATTTAAGCAAAGTGAAGATTAAGAAATATATTTTAGAATAGCATAAAAATCAATCTTGACTTTCCTTAAATTTACAAGAATAAATCCTCAAAATAAACCTTTATCATTATGCTAATCTACAATATATTTCTCAATATTCACTTTGCTTAAATTTACAAGATATGTTCAATACAATATTTACTTTCCTTAACAATAATATTGAAAGCTTTCGAAGGTAGTAGCATAATTTATTATTGTATTTTTCCCTTTCTCCTTTTGGTTTTTATAGTATGGGACTAGATTTGTTAATAGGTATGTGATTCTGACATAAAGTGGAATTTAAGATCCTTTTGAATTGAATAATAGGGAATATGACAAGGGAATGCTACATCTAGCACTGAATAGTTTTCTTATATCTTACTGCCTGTTTACTTAGAATAATGGAATAGAGGGGAATAGAAAATTATGTCTTGAAAATAATATTACCAATAATAGACTAGGAATAATGTATTACCTTGTTTACTTCATCCAGAGTTTTATTACAAGAAATACATATTCCAGTGTTTACTTTAATTTATTGATTGTATTACTAAATTAGGAATAAAATTTAAATTACCGCTATACCTTATTTAGATAAAAAAGTGATAAGCTATATAAATATACTCATATACCCATACCTATAATCACACACATATGCTATTCATAACAAATACATTATATATAAATATATAAACATATAATTTATATATGATATATATAATACATGCACATATACAAATATATATAGATTATGTGTTAGTCCATATGTTATACATGCACATAAATATAACATATAACTTATAAAATGTAATATATACGTATATAACTTATATATACAATATATATATATATATATAGTTTATCAATGCCTATTTATTTGCCATTTATACAATATTTATAATGTCTAGATTATTAACTTATATGTTATATTTTTTGACATTTATATATATATTTATATAAAAAGTAACTTATAAATAAAGATGATGGGTCTGTTTGTTTAGCTTTTTTGGACAAATACAGATACTTTTTTTCAAACTTTTTTCTAATAAATTGTTTATTAAGAAACAGATATAAATAAAAAAAAAAGTTGGCAGTTTTCATGAAAATATCAAATAGATCAAATATAGATAAAATATAAGTACAAATCGAATATATTTATATATATCTTTTTTATACAGATACAGATGAAAAACAGACTATCCAAACAGACCCATTATATAACTTATTTCTTATATATATGAATTACAACTTATGTATATAACTTATAATTTATAAAACATAATACATATATATTTATAAAAAATAACTTATAAAATATAACTCATAACTTATATATGCAACTTATATATTTTATCAATATCCTATTATTTGTTATATAAATTACATATATAATGCGTAGCATCATTTATATTTAAAATCTTTAGATTATATATTTGTACCTGTTATATATATTTATAACTTATATATATAATCGATATATCATGTAACTTATATCTATAACCTACTACTTATAAGTTATAATGCATATATATAAATACATTACATATATAATATATAGCATTTATATTTAAAATTTTTAGATTACATATTTGTACCTTTTATATATATTTATAACATATATATATGATTGATATATCATGTAACTTATATATATAACCTACTACTTATAAGTTATAATGCATATATATATAGATATACACTCTATTACTTCTAACTTATGCTTATGAAGTATAGTTTATATATATAACTTGTAACTTATATAACATAAAACATATATAACTTATATATACATGTTATGAGTTATAACTTATAAATATTTATAAATATAATCTAACTTATAAAATATAATTTACATATATAACTTATAACGTATCTATAACCTATTTGTAGCTAATATATTTATAATCCCTAGATTATTTATTTATATTTTTCAGACTAAGTAAAATATATAACTTATAACTCATAATTATATATTAATGAAAATTATATATATATACATATAATATTACTTATAACTTATTAACATGAGATATAGCTTAATACATATAACTTGTATATATTACATATATACAAGTTATGAATGAGAACTCTCCGCAATAGGGATGAGACAAAGAAGACCCCACTTCAAAGAGAAGGTGCCAAATGTGACTGAGCTACATACTATACTAGGTAGTGAAAGCCATAGTCCACTTTATATATGCCAAGTTGGTTCAAGGATTAGATGTTTTCTTTTAACCTGTGCTAAAGAGTAGAGACAAAACAGAGCCGATTGCCATTGCTGCTGCCCATTTCTATGGTTAATATCCCTGATATCCGTATCGCATCTGACACTAAGCATGTAATAAACACTTTTTCAATTTTTTTCTATCAAATTATTTGTCAAGAAACATATATAGATGTAGATTACATATTTACCATTCCTAAAAAAAATTATTAATATACAAATTAGGTAAAAAATAATTACCAATATATATTTATAATATTACATAAATTAAGATATACTAATTTATACATAATCACGATAATAAAACATGATATAATATTTGAATACCATTGCTATAACGTGAAAATAAAACAAGATTTTTATACATACTTCCCAATTATTTATAGCGATATTGCTACGTAAAATTTTCAAATCCTTCTACCGCATCTCTCTTTCTTTTTCTCCCCCGTATCACATCACTATCCTCCCCTCCCTTTCTCTTGCCTTCTCTTTCTGTTTTCCTTTTTCCTCTAGTTGCTTTTTTGCTTCTCTTTTCTTTTTCTTTTGCTTTTGCTGTTACTGTTACCTATTCCCGTACTTATAGGGGTGTATTAAACGCGATATCTATAAGGATACATAATATTTACATATCCCACGTATAACTCACAAAACAGTATATTAGTAATTATTTTTAATTTAACCTTATTTAAGTGATTATTATTTTTAAAAACTTTAAACTAACAATTATTTAAATGAAAAATATATGGCAGTTCTCATAAAAACATCAAATAAACCAAATAATATAAAATATAATTACAAATCAAATACATTTATATAAAATTTAGATGCAGATGCAGATATAGATACAAATGATAATCTAACAATCCAAACCAACCCTTAACTTGTGGTCTAGTTTTAGTTATTAACATCTATGTATAAATTCGTACGAGTTTTTTTCATTTTTTTAAAATATTTTTTGAGTATATATAAGCGTACTTTTTCCATTTATTTATTTGGGATGGAGGATGGCATGCGGCATTCGAATCCAGTCCGTACCAGTTTTCCTTATAATTTACTTGGGTTTCTGCTCTGCTTTTCGTTTGTTTTATTCGAATCCGGTCCGTACCCGATGTGTACACTATTTACTTTTAGTCTATTGCAAATAATCTCCACTATTTGCTCATATGTTGAATTCCTGCTAACACTGACCATAGCAACAGGCCGCTTATCATAACCAAAACCATCATGCCCTTGCACAATATTCCCTGAGGTACAGTATGAACTTCGCTTTATCCATTTCCTCACAAATCCTGCCATCTCATCAAAATTAGCTTCACGTATCAAATTCAAAAAATCACACTTATCAATTGCATTCCTCGTAACATTTAACATAACTCCTGGACCTGCACCTCCACTTTCAAAGTTAAAATTTAATTTTATAATCTCTTTGCTTTCTTACAAATATTTGCTTTTTTCATCGCATTTTTCCATGCCATATTAAATCGCTATACCAATGCTAAGGTCCTAAGTACACCCCGTTAACGACAATTGAAATTATTTTCAATTTTTTTCGCACACTCAATTTTCTAAAATAATTACCCAACAATAACTACTTATGACTTAATTTTTTCCAAAACAAATATTATACATATACATCTCTATACAACATACGACAAGCATGTCTTAATTATGGTATTAAACTAAGATTGTATTAATAATTACCATTATACAAGTTGATAACTTATAAAATAACATGTCTGCATCATCACATATTCATATATCTAAGTATGAATGACGCATTTTAGTATTTATTTCATTAAATCTTATTATATAGAATGTCTATTCTTATGTATACTTCGGTTTATTAATCATGATATTAACTAAGATTGTAATTGAAATGCCATTATGTCTACTTCATTTTCTTTATTATTTTTAAGAACATGCCATAATAGTAAAGTAGCAACATACAGTCGGCGTACGAAATCATGCTATAAAATTATTCTAACAACACATACAATCTTAATTCACAATGCAGCATGAATGATTAAAAAAAAATACGAAAACATGCGAAAATCCAACCTCAAAGTTTGCCGTTCTCCGTCGGTGGTCTCGCTTCAAATCTCCTCTTTTCGACCCTCCTACCCAACCAAATGCTACACAATCAACTTTGGATAACTCGGGGATGAGCGATTACACTCGATTTGTGGATTTGGTGTGCCAAAAATCGATGGGAATTCGCGATTTGGGGAATTTGGGATTTAGGGTTTGCGTCGGATTGAAATGGGGGAAATGGGGAAGAAGAGACGCGCGCGGGAATTTTCCCAAGTCACCGGCAAATATTAGTGTATTTTAAATAATCAATGAGGATAATAAATAGTTTTTATAAAATTAACTATATAAAAAATATCAATAATTATATGTAGCTAATTATTTCATCTGAGTATTGTATTGTATGAATATTTTTCAAGTGCTAGTGAGTAGTGTGAGCACAATTAGTTATCTCCTTGCGTTTATTGTGCGAGATCATTATCAATCATCACGTATTAGTTTTCTCACAAATAAAATTTACATGCAAAGTAATAATATATAATGACACTTTAAAGCAGCATGATATTTGCGATTATTTTCTTCTTCTTTTTTTTCTTGTTTTAAGTTTATTTGTATACTGTTAAATCTGTTTTTTTTTTTTTTATCACGACCCAATAGACACATGAATATGATTTTTCGGGCTATAGTTTGCAATAATTTTTTAATTAAATAATTATTTTTGCAAACGATTAAATCTAATTTTTTTTATTATGACATCACAACCATATGAATTTGACTTTTTTAGCCATCATTTGTAATGATTTTCCTTTTTTATTTTATAATAATTTTTGCATACAGTTAATCTGGTTTTTTGGATTAAGACCAGTGACCCTATGAATTTGAATTTTTTGGGCTTTGATCATAGCATCTAAAAATTAAAACCATGCATTATTTGTGATGGCTAAGAGAGAACTAGTATGATAGGTTTCAAATAAGGCCTTTAAAGCTAGCTTGTCTAAATTCAACATTTCCCATTAGGTATATACAATAAAAGACTTTTAAAAGCTATAAGGAAGTCAACTACGGTCTCCATTAAAGAAATGAATTAAATTCTAACTATTGATGGTCAATATGATTGGTAGATGAAGTTAATGGCTAAACTCTACAAATATCTTTAGTTTTCTTTATTTGGATCATTAAGGTTTTTAGCAAAAACACCATTGTACTACAAAATTTTTTACTAAAAAATTCAAGCACTAGCCTTAAACCAAGAACACACTCAATTTCATCAATTATAGTGAGGTTTGATGTTTTTCAACTCCCTCACTTGTTTGAATGCATTCTAACCCATTGGGACTATCTACTCATCCTCGAGTGAAACACGTGTCTATCGTTGTTTCAAAAAAATTACATAAATACAAAATGTATAAAAATAAATACCAAAATTAGTGTGGCTATGTAAAGACCCCGACCATGCTCAATTCTCAAATTAAGAACACCAAGTCCCCAACCATGTATAACTTTTACGAATTATACGTAAGGTTGTCTTAAAAGAAGGTGTTTATAGACATTGCTAAACTAATTTTAGAATTTATGAAATCGCTTAGTTAAATTTCTAAATAACTGGATTCGGCAGTGGAAAATCTCAAATTTTATAAAACAACTTGTAAACTTCTACTCCCTAAAGAGCAAACTAGTTTTCTAAGAAACTAACTTTATAAAAACACTTTATGATTACTCTTAGGGGTAGATAATCATTTACAATGAATTGGGCATTAACAAGACTTAAAGAAATACAATTTATAAATAAATCCAGTCTTCATAAAACAAAGCAAAGAAGAAACAAAATACAAGAAATATCTCGATCCTATCACACCTCACTCATTTCCCATATCTTCATAATTGCCAAAACCCGAGATAAACATCATCACATCAATCATCCCACCATCACCATTCTCATCAACAACAATAATAAGAAAACAACATCAACAACCTCCACATCATCATCAATCATCATCTCATCATCCTCATCAACAATACAATACCTATAAAAAGAATAACAACAACAATAATGAGCCGGAGCTCGTACACAGTAACCAATCAACATGGAGTGGCACGCTAGCTTAACTAAATGCAATGCATCAATCACAAGTTATTATTTTCATTAAAATAAGCAAATCAACAATGGGAGCACTCACACTCTGGAAAAGCCAAATGGGAATCTGGAGGTCTGGTAACAGCAGTGCTCAGGGGGTTGATATAAGCATCCCGAATACTTATATCTCCTATCTATTCATCAAGATTGTAAAGACCGATCCTCTAAATCCCGAGACTTAGAGTATCGGATCCCCAACCACAATAAAAATTTACATTATATGTAAGGTTGTCCTAAAACTAACAGTTTATGAAAATTGTTTGATCAAATCACTATACTTGTAGAAGAACTTTTTAAATAAAACAAGATTGCTAACAAAAGAAATCTATACATATATTTACATCAAATAAACATTTCTTGTGGTCAATACATGACACTACAAAAACAAATTACATGTTTTCTCAAAACATGAGGACCCTAAAGGATCTTAAGGTCATTACAAAAGAAAATGGCTTAACTAACAAGCCTTCTATACATAGCTTGTCCTTAGCAAAAAGTCTTCTAAAAGTCCCGGGTCACCGGATCCTATTCATCCCACTCGTCCAGAAATCTTTCGAAATCGGACCCATAGCCCAAGTCATCGTAATACTCGTCTCCAATACCTGCAAAGCAGCAAAAGTGAGCCAGAGGCCCAGTACACAATAACCAATGCATAACAAGTCATCCAATTGATGTAATGCATCATAGAACAAGTGGTTATCTTTATTACACTTTCTTTCACAAATCAACAAGAGGGTATTCAAACCCCGATCACACTTCGGGAATCCAGGGATCCTGAGTAACAGCAGCTGCTCAGGGGGGTTGATATAAGCAGTCCGAATACTTATATCTCCTATATTATTTCATGAGATAATAGCTTCATCTAGGGTTTAAAAGCCGTTGCCCGACTCTACTTAAACTTAGTCCATAACATGAACTAGTTCACAAGTTCCCATAAACTTTGAACTAAATCATGGTATTTCCCCCTGAGTTTAAGCAACGTTACACAGATACAATTCCCCCCTATTCGGCTACCCACTTAACCAAAAGAATCGCTATTGCATCATAGCGTACCATTGCATCATGGTAAAGTCATTGCATCATGACTTGGTAAGCGCCTAGCTAACATGTCATTGCATCATGACAGGTTTGCTGCTCCTCGGACCAGATTAAACAACGTAATAGACATCCAATTCATTCAAACGTTAAGTCAAATCAATTTAGGTCAAATTAGAGATGTCTGGTCCTAGCAAACATCAGACAAGTTATTGCGTACCTGAACCGTTAGTATAGAACTAGGATCTCTCGGTGATGAACTAACCGAAGAATCTTAACTGAATGGAAATATCACAATAATCAATAAATCAACAAGTATGGATTTCATTATCACAATTATACACATATTAAATCCATATCACAATTAATCAAGGAAATCCAAATAATTGAATACAATGGCACAAAATAAGCATTTAAACATCCTATTATATCTTAAATCTCTTAATAAAAACTCAATTGCTCAAATAACAAAACTTCGGAAAATTTTGAAAAAGTTTTTAAATTTCAAAAGCACAGGGGATAGGCCGGCATCCAAAGCGACGGCTTTGGGCCGATGCTCAGTGTTCTGAAAATCACACTGCCAGCGCTGGCAGTGTACAAGGGTACGCTGTCAGCCTTTGTATCCTACGCGGGCGGCCTTGAGCTGGCGTAGAATCCAAAACCAAAATTTTCAAAAACGTCCAGAGAGGTCTAAGCCGTCCGCTTACCCAGATACGCGGGCAGCTTTGACACTTACGCCGGCGGCCTTAATTCCCAGCGACCGGCGTACAACATGAACGAAAGAACGCCGGCTGACTTTCTCAGTGAAAGCCGGCGGCTTTCATCCATCCTTAAAAATTCTGAATCCAACGCTGCCTCTAAGCGGCGGCGTTGAATTCCCAGGTGCGGTGTACGTTCTAAAAACAGGCTTAAACGAAAATTCAAATCCCCTGTTTTTCCACTTTGTAAAATATATCTTAAAACACTTCAAAACTTTCCTCAACTACACTTCCAACTTCATATACTCACTCCTACATTTACTACTCAATCCTATCAACTTTAAAAACAAGAATTCAACACAATTAAACACTTCAACTCCACATCAAACACAATCTAGGTTCTAGGTTTTCTCTACACAATTCTCTTCACTTACTCCCCACACTTCATATCACTTCAACCATGCATGCACAAACTCACATACTCCTATAATCATTCATAACTTTACAAAGCATGAACAAACAATTTGACCAACATTGAAATGACCCAAATTTACATTTTATTCAAATTCCATGTGTTTAAGTATTTATGTTAAAATGTTGAATTTAAGGAGTATGATTATGTTGTTAGTCGTCTAAGATATAAGATTTTGTATGTGTATATGTTGACATTAGTATGGTTTTTATATGCACTATTGTGTGGGTAATGAAATTATTAATGTTGTCTTTTGTACATTAAAGGTTAAGTCAAGTTAGATTTATAAATCAAACTCCAATTTTGCTAAAGATTAATTGATAGAGTCCTAGGTAATTAAGTTATATTTATGCCTCAAATTAAGCCAAATGAGACTCAATTAAAGTTAAATGCAACCTAAGTTAATATATGCATTACGGGGTAAATTTGGAATGTGAAAAAGTCAAAATTAAGCTAATTTAACTTACTTTTTGAAGGCAGCCAAATTTTATCCAAATTTTCCTTTTCTTCTTCCTTTCTTTTCTTTTCCAATTCCAACTCCATTTTCAAGCTCAAGTTAGGGTTTATATCAAGTTGCAAATGAAAGTATTTCTCAAGACAAGGTATGTATATATACTTGAATTGATTTAGTTTAGGTTGTTGTGATTATTGTTTTGTTTTCCTTTCTTGTAGTAGTTATAGAGTTATTGAATGAATTGAGTTCAATGTTGGTCAAATTGTTTGTTCATGCTTTGTATGAGTTATGAATGTGTTATATGAGTGTGTGAGAGTATGCATGTATTGTTGTATTGATATGAAGTGTCTTGTTGAAGCAAAGATAGTTTAAGTAGTTAGAGTGGGGGTTTATGGAAGTGAAATTTGAATTGTTTAGTGATGTTGAATTCATGCCTTGGGTTGCTAGAATTGAGTAGGGTATGTTGGAGTGAGTATATGAAGTGGAAGAGTAGTTGAGGAAAGTTTTAAAGTGTATTAAGATGTAAGTTTGCAAAGTTGAAAAACAGGGGATTTGAATTTTCGTTTAACCTTGTTTTTTAAAACGTACGCCGGCATCTGGGGATTCTACGCCGCTGGCATATGAGGCGGTGTAGAAAGCCCACAGAATTGTTTTTCCTAACGCCGTTTGCAACGCCGCCGGCTTATATGCTAAGAATTGCCAGCATCTGTTCTTCAACGTACGCCGGCAATTTGAGTCTCTACCCGCCGGCGTAGAGGCGGTGTTGAAAGTTCACAGAACCAAATTTCTTAAAGCCGACTGAACGCCGCGGCTTTCGCTAGGAAGTCAGCGGCGTTCTTTCTTCTAACTTGTACGCTGGCTTCTGGGAATCAACGCCGCCGGCGTACATGTGAAGGCTGCCCGCGTACTTAGGTAAGCGGCCAGCTACACCTCTCGGACATTTTGAAAACTTTGGTTTTGATATTATGCCGGCTCAAAGCCGCCGGGTAGGTACAAAGGCTGACGGTGTCGCTTTGAACGCTGCCAGCATTGGCAGTGTACATTTTCAAAACATTGAACACCAGCTCAACGCCGCCGGCGTTGAGTGCCGGCGTATCCCCTGAGTTTTTGAATTTTGAGAGCTTTTTCTAGAAAATTTCCCAAGTTGTTATTTGAGCAATTAAGTGTTTATTAAACGATTTGGGATATATTGGGACGTTTAAATGTTATTCGTGACTGTATATTCAATTATTTGAATTTCTTTGATAATTTGTGATATGTGGATATAAAATGTATATATTTTTGTGAGAATGAAATTTATAAATGTTGATTTATTAATTATGTGACATTTTATTACATTAAGGATTCTTCGGTTAGTTTAGCACCGAGAGATCCAGTTCTATACTAACGGGTTCAGGTATGCAATAATTTGTTTGATGTTTGCTAGGACCAGACATTCTAATTTGACCTAAATTGATTCGGCTTAACTATTGAATGAATTGGATGTCTATTCCGCTGTTTAATCTGGTCCGAGGAGCAGCAAACCTGTCATGATGCAATGACATGTTAGCTAGGCGCTTAACCAAGTCATGATGCAATGACTTTACCATGATGCAATGGTACGCTATGATGCAATAGCGATTCTTTGGTTAAGTGGGTAGCCGATAGGGGAAATTGTATCTGTGTAACGTTTGCTTAAACTAGGGAAATACCATGATTTAGTTCAAGGTTTATGGGAACTTGTAATCAGGTTCATGTTATGGACTGAGTTTAAGTAGAGTCGGGCAACGGCTTTTAAACCCTATATGAAGCTATTATCTTCATGAAATAGGTATAGGAGATATAGTATTCGGACTGCTTATATCAACCCCTGAGCAACTGCTGTTACTCAGGATCCCTGGATTCCCGAAGTGTGACGGGATTTGAATACCCTCTTGTTGATTTGTGAATCAAAATGTAATAAAGATAACCACTTGTTCTATGATGCATTACATGAATTGGATGACTTGTTATGCATTGGTTATTGTGTACTGGGCCTCTGGCTCATTTTTGCTGCTTTGCAGGTTTTGGAGACGAGTATTACGATGACTTGGGTTATGGGTCAGATTTCGAAAGGTTTCTGGACGAGTGGGATGAATAGGATCTAATGACCCGGGACTTTTAGAAGACTTTTTGCTAAGGACCAGCTATGTATAGAAGGCTTGTTAGTGAAGCCAATTTCTTTTGTAATGACCTAAGATCCCTTAGGCTTCTTATGTTTTGAGAAAACATGTAATTTTTGTAGTGTCATGTATTGACACAAGGCAATGTTTATTTGATGTAAATGTATGTATAGATTGCTTTTGTTAGCAATCTTGTTTTATTTAAAAGTTATTTACAAAGTTCAGTGGTTTTGATCAAACAATTTTCATAAACTGTTCGTTTTAGGACAACCTTACATATAATGTGAAAACGTTATATGTGGTTGGGGATTCGGTACTCTAAGTCTCGGGATTTAGAGGATCGGGTCTTTACAAACATGAACTCAATTCATCCAATAACCCTACAACTACTACAAGAAAGGAAAACAAAACAATATCACAATTAAATCCACTCACATGTAAATGCTTTGCCTTGGAGAGAGCTTTTTTCCAAAGCTTGCTATTGCCCTTAATTTAAGCTTGAAATTGGAAATGGAGAGGGAAATGGAAGAAAGAAAAGAAAAGGAAGAAAAAAGGAAAATTCGGATAAAATTTGAGCTGCCCAAAAAGTAGTCAAATTAACTTAATTTTGACTTTAACACATTCCAAATTTACCCCTTAATGCATATATTAACTTAGGTTGCATTTGGCTTTAATTTGGTCTCATTTGGCTTACATTTAGGGCATAAATGCTACTTAATTACAAGAAACTCAATCAACTAACTTAAGTGAAATTATAGTTGATTTATTAATCTAACTTAACTTAACATCTTAATGTGCAAAAGACAACATTAATAATTTCATTACACACACATTAATGCATATAAACAAAATATTAATGTCAACATATACATATCAAATCATATATCTTAACTACTAACAACATAACCATGCTCATTCAATTCAACATTTAAAATAAATACTAAACACATGGAATTTGAATAAAATGAAATCTAGGTCATTTCATTCTTCCCTTCTTCAAGAAGTTTCGTCCCCGAAACTTAACTCACCTTCTTACTCAAAAAGTTCCGGATATTGTCTCATTGCACTCGCTACTTCCCAAACCGCTTCTCTCTCAGATTGGTTACTCCATTGGACCTTTACCATTGGTATGACTTTATTCCTCAATTCTTTGTCCATTTTTCCCAAAATTCTAATTGGCTTTTCTTCAGTAGTCAAGTCTGGTAGTATCTCTGGTTGATTGGTATCCAATATTGCATCGGAATCGGATATACATTTCTAAGCTGAGATACATGAAAAACGTTATGAACGCCTGACAAACTTGGTGGTAACGCCAATCTATAAGCCAATGGTCCGATCCTTTCCAATATTTCATATGGCCCAATGTATCTTGGATTCAATTTACTCCTCACACCAAATCTGAAAACTCCTTTAGTCGGGGATATCTTGAGAAACACATGATCTCCAAGTTCAAACTCCAAAGGTCTTCTTCTCAAATCGGCATAACTTTTATATCGGTCTTGAGCAGCTTTCAACTCTGTTTGATCATTTGAATCTTATCAACAGCTTGTTGTACCAAATCGGGTCCAATCAATACCTCTCGCCCACTTCATCCCAATGCAAAGGAGATCTACATTTCTTCCATATAACGCTTCATACGGAGCCATCTGAATCGATGCTTGATAACTATTATTGTAAGCGAATTCAACTAAAGGTAAGTGTTCATCCCAATTCTTTCCAAAATCCAATGCACAAGCTCTAAGCATATCTTCAAGAATTTGAATTGTCCTTTCTGATTGCCCGTCAGTTTGTGGATGAAAAGCTGTACTAAATTGTAACTTTGTTCCAAGAGCTTCATGAAGACTTTTCCAGAATCGACTGACAAATCTTGTATCTCTATCCGAAGTAATGGTCATTGGTATACCATGTAATCTCACTATCTCTCGGATGTAAATCTGAGCCAATTTTTCAAGTGAATACCCGACTCTCAGTGGAATGAAATGTGACGATTTCGTGAGTCGATCCACAATGATCCAAATCATCTCATTCTTGGCTACTGTCTTTGGTAAAGCAGTCACAAAATCCATAGTTATCTCATCCCATTTCCATTCCGGAATCTTCAATGGTTGCAATTCTCCTCCAGGCCGTTGATGCTCGATCTTCACTTGTTGACATACCAAACACTTAGAAACAAATCTTGCAATGTCCTTCTTCATTCCTTCCCACCAAAAATGTCGCTTCAAGTCTCGATACATCTTCGTGTTTCCCGGATGAATTGAATATGAGGAGGAATGCGCTTCCTTCATAATTTGGTGTCTCAAATCATAGATCTCGGGTACATAAATTCTATCTTTGAATCTGATAATACCCTTATCATCAATCCTCATCTCTTTTCTCCTCTTTTCACCTATCCTACTTTTCAACTTCTGGCTTCCGGTTCCTCAAGTTGTCCTTGCTTGATTTGATCCAGAATCGTTGGTTGCAATGATAAACTTGCTAGCATAAGTCAATTTTCCATAGCTATCTCAATATTCATCCTTTGAAGATCTTCTTGTAATCCCTTGATTAGTAACCAAAGATTCCACATTCATCGATTTCTTTCTACTGAGCGCATCGGCTACCACATTAGCTTTTCCCGGGTGATACAAAATTTCAACATCGTAATCTTTAATTAATCCAACCACCTTCGTTGTCGCATGTTCAATTCCTTTTGAGTGAAAATGTATTTCAAACTCTTGATCCGTGAATATCTTACACTTTTCACCAAACAGATAATGTCTCCAAAGCTTCAATGCTAATACCACTGCGGCTAACTCGAGATCATGAATTGGGTAATTCCTCTCATGGGACTTCAATTGTCTTGAGGCATAAGCTATGACTCGATTATCTTGCATCAACACATCCGAGTCCTTGAAGTGAAGCATCACTATAAATCACAACTCTTCTCCACTAACTGGTAATGCCAAAATCGGTGCAGACAATCGTTCCTTCAGCTCAAGAAAACTCCGATCACAATCTTCATCCAATCAAACTTCACATATTTTCCTCAACTTTTAATGGTGAAGCGATTTTGGAAAAACCTTGTACAAATCTTCTATAATAGCTTGCTAACCCCAGAAAACTTCGCACTTCCGTGACACTTGTCGGTGGTGGCCAGTCTAATACCGCTCTAATCTTCTCCGGATCAACAGATATTCCTTCCTTTGTAATGATATGTCCCAAAATGCAACTTCTCTCAACCAAAACTTGCACTTGCTAAATTTAGCATAAAGCTTCCTCTCTCTCAATCTTTGCAATACAAGTCTCAAATGTTTCTCATGGTCTTCCACATTCTTTGAATATACCAATATATCATCAAGAAACTATCAAAATTGATCCAAATAATCCTTAAATACCCTATTCATCAAATCCATAAAAGCAGCAGGGGCATTTGTTAAACCGAAAGGCATAACCATAAACTCAAAATGTCCATATCTTGTTCTGAAAGCCGTCTTGGATATATCTTGTTGCTTAATCTTGAGTTGATGATATCCGGATCTCAAATCTATCTTGGAAAACAATGCCGCATCTCTCAGTTGATCAAATAAATCATCAATTCGAGGAAGTGGATACTTGTTCTTGATTGTCACTTGATTCAATTCTCTATAGTCTATACACATCCTTAGACTTCTTCCATCTTTCTTCTTAACAAATACCGGAGCACCCCAAGGAGAAATACTTGGACGAAAAACCCGAGGTGTTGCAATTCTTCCAACTGACTTTTCAATTCTTTCAACTCAGCCGGAGCCATACGATACGGAGCTTTAGAAATAGGTGTAGTTCCGGTATCAAATCAATCCCAAAATCAATCTCCCTATCCGGTGGCAAACCGGGTAATTCATCAGGAAAAACATCAACAAATTCCCTTACTACTGGCACCATATCAACTCGGAGTTCTTCACTACCCATTGTAGTTCCCATATCCTTCTCCCACAATTCCATAGAATACATACTTCCGGTCTCCTTCTTTCCAACACATGAAGTCTTCTACCTTCCAACTCAAAACTCACTTCCGCTTTACTACAATCTATTGTAGCTTTGTAAAGATTCAACCAATTCATTCCAAGAATAACATCAAAATCAATTAAAGGTAGAACTAACATATCTATTGGCATGCTTTCATCAGAAATCACAACATCAACATTCTACATACACATGGCTCTTTGGATTGCACACCAAAAGGAGTATTCACACTCATCACTCTATCATACAACACTTCAGAAGACAAACCACACTCATTCACAAAGCTTTCAGCAATACATGCATGAGTAGCACCAGTATCAATTAAAGTATATGCAGGATGTTTGCAATCTGTATTATACCTGCCAGTGTATCAACCGAAGGAGCTTTCTCACATTGTTGCAAAGCAAACATCTAGCAGCTGTCATTCCCTTTCCAAAGTTCGGTCCTTCATTCCTGGCTTTTCTTTACAATTTGCCACATGATGACCCTTTGTTGACAATGAGCACAAAAGATGGGCTTCAATTTAGGATCAGGACAATCAGAAGCTTTATGACCAACTTTCCCACATGCAAAGCAAGCTCCAGGAGTCCATTTACATTGAAACGATTCATGAGGCCAAAACATATAGGGCATCGCCTATCAAATGGAATGGATGGCATAGGAGTCTTCACCACTTGTCCCGAGCTTGGTTTCTTACCCAAATATGCGCTTGCCTTTGTTAACATTACCAAACCTTGAATAAGGAGTATAGGATGTCACCGATCTCTTGCCCATAAATGTCACGTCTATCCCTCTGAGCTTTATTTTCATTATTAATTTGTTCCACTAGCTTTGCCTTGATTACTGTTTCGACAGTGTTGATAATTGAAACTTCTTAACCTCACTCTTAATCTCCATGTTCAAGCCATCTTGGAACTTTTGAACCTTCATGCTCTCATCATTGTAACTTGTACCCAAATCGAAGCAATCTGCAATATTCTGCATGATATTCTTCAACAGTTTTATTTCCCTGCCTTAGACTCAACCAACTCGATATCATTTGTTCCCGCACTGTGGATGGAATGTATTGCAAGAAAAAGGCTTCCTTAAATCTGTTCCATGGTATCGGTCTCACATATCCTTCACTATTCAATCTCCACCAATTATATGCATCTCCCTTCAACATATATATAGCCAAATCAACTTTTCTATGCTCAGGCACTTCACAAGCTGCAAACGCTTTCTCTAGCTCCACTATCCAACCTTCCGTTCGAGTCGGATCCAAAACAGTTCCATCAAAATCAGGTACCAGTCTAACAAAATCATGCAACTTGACTTGTTCATTCGGTCTCCCCTCTTGGTACTTGTGGCTCTTCTCTCACAGTTGGTGGATGATATTGCTGCATAAATTGTTGTTGTTGTTGATACATCATTTGTTGGTACTGCTGAACTATAGCAAACATATCCGAAACATAGTGAGCACATTATTCGGATCTCCGTAGGCATCTGAGGCATAGCTGGATATGCTGGCATTTGAGGAGGCTGTGGATTCGGTGCAGTAGAAGCCGAAGCCGGTGATGGAGTCGAAGTAGAAGCTGGAATACTAGCTGATGCAGAAGCTGAAATAGTAGACTGAGAAGGAGGTGGCATACTTTCTCTTTCCGAAGATTGTCGGGTTACTCTTCGTGACCTATCCATCTTTTAAACAAACATGCAACATGTATGACATACAATAATTTTACAAGGTCAAATCAATATCAAAACAATTAATAAACCAATTAGACAATTAAACATAAAACTTAATATAAACAAGTCCTATATATGTCTAACTAACTCACCGCATCTAAGGTCAAGTCACCACTATTTAATCAAACAATTTCATAAACAAGGCTCTGATACCATCTGTAAAGACCCGATCCTCTAAATCCCGAGACTTAGAGTACCGAATCCCCAACCACATATAACGTTTTCACATTATATGTAAGGTTGTCCTAAAACTAACAGTTTATGAAAATTGTTTGATCAAATCACTACTTTGTAAAGAACTTTTAAATAAAACAAGATTGCTAACAAAAGCAATCTATACATATATTTACATCAAATAAACATCTTTAGTGTCAATACATGACACTACAAAAATTACATGTTTTCTCAAAACATGAGAATCCTAAAGGATCTTAAGGTCATTACAAAAGAAATTGGCTTAACTAACAAGCCTTCTATACATAGCTTGTCCTTAGCAAAAAGTCTTCTAAAAGTCCCGGGTAATCGGATCCTATTCATCCCACTCGTCCAGAAATCTTTCGAAATCGGACCCATAGCCCAAGTCATCGTAATACTCGTCTCCAATACCTGCAAAGCAGCAAAAGTGAGCCAGAGGCCCAGTACACAATAACCAATGCAAACAAGTCATCCAATTGATGTAATGCACATAGAACAAGTGGTTATCTTTATTACATTTTTCACAAATCAACAAGAGGGTATTCAAACCCCGGTCACACTTCGGGAATCCAGGGATCCTGAGTAACAGCAGCTGCTCAGGGGGTTGATATAAGCAGTCCGAATACTTATATCTCCTATATCTATTTCATGAAGATAATAGCTTCATCTAGGGTTTAAAAGCCGTTGCCCGACTCTACTTAAACTCAGTCCATAACATGAGCCTAGTTCACAAGTTCCCATAAACCTTGAACTAAATCATGGTATTTCCCCCTAAGTTTAAGCAAACGTTACACAGATACAATTCCCCCCTATCGGCTACCCACTTAACCAAAAGAATCGCTATTGCATCATAGCGTACCATTGCATCATGGTAAAGTCATTGCATCATGACTTGGTTAAGCGCCTAGCTAACATGTCATTGCATCATGACAGGTTTGCTGCTCCTCGGACCAGATTAAACAGCGTAATAGACATCCAATTCATTCAAAGTTAAGCAATCAATTTAGGTCAAATTAGAAATGTCTGGTCCTAGCAAACATCAAACAAGTTATTGCGTACCTGAACCCGTTAGTATAGAACTAGGATCTCTCGGTGATGAACTAACCGAAGAATCCTTAACTGTAATGAAATATCACAATAATCAATAAATCAACAAGTATGATTTCATTCACAATTATACACATATTATCCATATCACAATTAATCAAGAAATCCAAATAATTGAATACAAGGTCACAAATAAGCATTTAAACATCCTATTATATCTTAAATCTCTTAATAAAAACTCAATTGCTCAAATAACAAACTTCGGAAAATTTTGAAAAAGTTTTTAAATTTCAAAAGCACAGGGGATAGGCCGGCAGCCAAAGCCGGCGGCTTTGGCCGGTGCTCAATGTTCTGAAAATCACACTGCCAGCGCTGGCAGTGTACAAGGGTACACCGTCAGCCTTTGTATCCTACGCCGGCGGCCTTGAGCCGGCGTAGAATCCAAAACCAAAATTTTCAAAAATGTCTAGAGAGGTCTAAACCGTCCGCTTACCCAGATACGTGGGCAGCTTTGACACTTACGCCGGCGGCCTTAATTCCCAGCGGCCGACGTACAACATGAACGAAAGAACACCGGTTGACTTTCTCAGTGAAAGTCGGTGGCTTTCATCCATCCTTAAAAATTCTGAATCCAACGCTACTTCTAAGCCGGCGGCGTTGAATTCCCAGGTGCCGGCATACGTTCTAAAAACAGGCTTAAACGAAAATTCAAATCCCCTGTTTTTCCACTTTGTAAAATTATATCTTAAAACACTTCAAAACTTTCCTCAACTACACTTCCAACTTCATATACTTACTCCTACATATGCTACTCAATCCTATCAACTTAAAAACAAGAATTCAACACAATTAAACACTTCAACTCCACATCAAACCAATCTAGGTTTCTCTACACAATTTCTCTTCACTTACTCCCCACTTCATATTACTTCAACCATGCACAAACTCACATACTCCTATAACTCATTCATAACTCATACAAAGCATGAACAAACAATTTGACCAACATTGAACTCAATTCATCCAATAACCCTACAACTACTACAAGAAAGGAAAACAAAACAATGATCACAATTAAATCCACTCACATGTAAATGCTTTGCCTTGGAGAGAGCTTATTTTCCAAAGCTTGCTATTGCCCTTAATTTAAGCTTGAAATTGGAAATGGAGAGGGAAATGGAAGAAGAAAAGAAAAGGAAAATTCGGATAAAATTTTGAGCTGCCCCAAAAAGTAGTCAAATTAACTTAATTTTGACTTTAACACATTCCAAATTTACCCCTTAATGCCTATATTAACTTAGGTTGCATTTGGCTTTAATTTGGGTCTCATTTGGCTTACATTTAGGGCATAAATGCTACTTAATTACTAGAAACTCAATCAACTAACTTAAGTGAAATTATAGTTGATTTATTAATCTAACTTAACTTAACATCTTAATGTGCAAAAGACAACATTAATAATTTCATTGCACACACATTAATGCATGTAGAACAAAATATTAATGTTAACATATACATATGCATAATCATATATCTTAAACTATTAACAAGATAACCATACTCATTCAATTCAACATTTTAAAATAAATACTTAAACACATGGAATTTGAATAAAATTGAAATCTAGGTCATTTCAAAGATAATAGCTTCATTTAGGGTTCAAAAGCCGTTGCCCGACTCTACTTAAACTCAGTCCATAACATGAGTCTAGTTCACAAGTTTCCATAAACTTTGAACTAAACCATGGTATTTCCCCCTAAGTTTAAGCAAACGTTACTCAGATACTATTCCCCCTATCGGCTACCACTTAACCAAAAGAATCGCTACTGCATCATAGCGTACCAATGCATCATGGTAAAGTCATTGCATCATGACTTGGTTAAGCGCCTAACTAACATGTCATTGCATCATGACAGGTTTACTGCTCCTCGACCAGATTAAACAGCATAATAACATCCAATTCATTCAAATATTAAGCCGAGTCAATTAGGTCAGAATAGGAATGCCTAGTCCTAGAAAACATCAAACAAGTTATTGCATACCTTATATAAGATTGCCTATAAGAAAAACATGAACCCCAATGACGATGTCCACTACTTCACAGGAACTCAAATGAGTTTATTTCCTTTTGTAAAAGATCCACCAACTCCTTACAAAACAATTAAAAAACCAATCAATTAAACTAGCTCAATCTAATCAATTTCTATGTCATCTATACCAAAATTTATTAAGATCCTATTTGAGCAGACATTAATGTGGAAACCCACTATAGCTGCGATAAATCGCCCCGCTAAAGTACGGACAGTTCTCCATTGTCTGTCAAAGTGTTTCTTTTCACTTTGTTCATGGTCTTTTATCAACAAAAGCTTAATCAAGGCATTCATTCACAAAAACATCTATTTCTTAAGCAAACACACCTTTGAAACAACATATTCCCCATATTAATCAAAGATCATCCTAATTCATTCATCTAAGCTAATTATTAGCTATTAACCCATTTCAGCTTAACCTTAGCCAAATTATTTAGAGTTAGTCATTTAATTAAAACTAGTTCAAGTTAATTAACTTAAGCAATCTAATTCCTTTTAGCTAATTCAAGCTCATTTAGTCAAGTTGAACTTAGATTCATTACTAATTCATTATACATGTAGATCTATGTCAACTTGAACTCACCTTAACTTAAACTTAGCTAAATTATTAACCTTAATCATTTAGTTCAAAAACTAAGTCAAAGATGGTTAAACTAACTCAATCTAATTCATTTAACTCATTCAAGTCTATTTAATCAATTTGAACCTAAGTTTGTTAACTAAGTTCATTTAAGTTCAATAGCTAACAATAAGAACAAATAATAAACAAGGTAAAACAATTGAAGAAAAACACCACTTAAAACATACTAAATCTTAAACTTAGCATGAAGGAAATTCAAAAAAATTCATATAAATACATAAATCATCATTTATGTACTTACCAAGATCATTTAATTTCACTAAGTTATCACAACATCATAAATCAAGCAATGGAAATCATATATACAACATAATTACTTTTAGTTTAATACTCATGGAAATTCAATTATTTGATGAATCTACAAATATACTTAAATTATGCTTCATTATATCCCTCAATCATGATTACACATCAAATCATTAATCTATTTCATTTTAGGTCAAAAAGATCCATTTGTCAAAGTAAACACATATAAAACAATCTATAACAAGTTTTTAGCTTAGCTTGAAAAATGTATTAGTTGGAAAGAATTAAAATTTAAGCACTTATACTTTTCGAATTTGTAAAAATCAAAACATGAAAGTTGTAGATCTCTTTCTTATCCTTCCAACGCAACTTGAATCACCTCAATCGGAAATCGGATGAAAAAGTGACGGCAAAATACGAAAGGACTGCGAAGTTGGAAAAGTTGCAAAACGAACGCCGGCTTTCAACACCGGCGGCGTAAATTAAAAATTTGCCAACGTTAAGGGTCGAGCGATCTGGTCACCGTTGGACTCTTCAACACCGCCAAATTCCCAACTTACACCAGCAGCGTAAACATCAACACCGACAGCGTTGAGTGCCAGCGTACATGCATTACGCTGCTGTCAAATTTTCCCCTATTTTCATTTTGAGAAAAACATTTGTTAAAATTGTTTCAAACTCCTCCAAATTCATTTCAAGCTTCTTAAAACTTGTTATTTGATCTTACTATAATCTAAGAAACACAAACTCCCACTTCAATCCATCAGACATCACTATAATCATCATAAACAACTTCAAACCCCAATTTCATAATTTATGTTCTTTCTCAACAACTCAACTTCAACAACCATAAGCTTTACAAATACAAACTTAAACAACACTTCTCAACTCATATACATCATCTATACAACATTTAAATTCGAAATTATAAATAAGACAATAAATAGTAAACTATACTTAGCTTTTAGAAAAGAACACAAGTTGAAACTTCATCCTCTAGCTCGATTTCCTCCATCTAGTTCATCTCCTAGTCTTGATTCATCCTCTAGTTGGCTTTGATCTTGAGATTTGTTGAAGAATTTGAAGAAAAGAAAGAAAAATGAAGAAGAAAGGAAGAGAGAAAGAGAACCATTGGTTGGGAGAAAAAAATAAAAGGAAGGGAAAAGTGAGAAGAGAGAGGGGCAGAGGAATGAGAATAAAAGGGTAAGGATAAGGGCTAAAATTAATATAAACGATTACAGGTATAGGTTTAGAACTA
Source organism: Combretum micranthum (assembly GCA_024138025.1). Taxonomy (NCBI): domain Eukaryota; kingdom Viridiplantae; phylum Streptophyta; class Magnoliopsida; order Myrtales; family Combretaceae; genus Combretum; species Combretum micranthum. The sequence goes on along the minus strand of JAMXBD010002178.1, from coordinate 93,194 downwards.
TCAGATCAAATATCTATAGTTCCAAGAGTATTTAAAATTTTGTTTCTAAACTGATATGTTAGAAATTAAGAACTTACAATAAGAACTTAATTTGAGAATTTATTTTACATAAAAGATATTAATTTGAGTTCAGGTTTAAGAACTGATATTTTAAGATAAGCAAATGAACTCAAATTTTCTTGAGATTTAGGAATTAGTGTTTAGGCTAAAAATCAATGATTTAGAATTCTCTAAACACTTTGATGACATGTTTAGGGAATTTGAAACTCAAATCTCAATTAATAGCTAATTAAATTATATCAACTTGTCTAATTAAATCCTATAATTCAGTTTAGTCATTAAATCTATCTAAACCTAATTTCTATTTTAGGTGAAGAGTTGGGGTATTTCATTCTTCCCACCTTACAAGAATTTCGTCCTCGAAATTCACTTAAATATATTGTTGATAATAAGACATTTCATATTACTTTTAACTTCTTCATTCAAAACTTTTCCTTATTGAGATTTTTTTATTTCCCATTACGTTTCGCTGCGCACTCTGATCATTTTCTTTGAATTTTGTTCTTATACTTCTTCATTTTCATTATTTGAGAAAACATTATAAATTTCAAATTCTAGTTGTATATGATTATTGTCAAAAAGATTTTGAAGTTCTATTGGATATTTTTCATTATCTTTAATTTCGAAAAAACATATTGGGATTTTGAATTACTTTTCTTTGATCACTTGTATTTGGAACTTTCTTTTCATTTTCATTTCCATTTGAAGAAACATTTTGAAATTTGAGTTATATTGATTTCATTCTTTTCTTGAAAATCATTTGTTCATGTTTTGATTTAAGATTTGAAAACTTAATGTCTCTTTAACTTACTCAACTGATTTTCCATGCAACTTCAAAATATAAAGCGATAGGAATTAGTTTAGTGATTTTAACCCTCCATTGACTCGATTTTAAGAAGACTCAGACTCAAACAAAAAACAACAAACGACTCTGACTCAAATGTTCTCTCGCCTTGAGATAACACATAACAACATGACAACACCACACACAAGAAACAAAAGACATAACAAAACTGCACAAAGACAAAACAAAACAAAACAACTCAACAATGAGGGTTACAACTCGCTATTCCATTCTTACTTGCATATATATAACAATTTGCATATGAAACATACAGTATCCGAATTCTTTTAATGATCAAAGATGTTATGTTTGGTTTTCATCTTGATATGGTGGTAACCAAGATGTTTCATTTCATTTTGGATCACATATTTATATGGAATTCGATTCTATTTGGGGTCGAGAATATGAAATAATTTTATTTTGGATCGGGAATATGGAATCGATAATAAATAGTTATCTATTCAGTGTTTTAGGATTTCAAATCTTGGTTTCCATTTTGATATGATATTGACTTTTGGAAATTTCTTGAACACTTTTACTTGTGATGTACTTAGGATATTTCTTCATTATCTCATTTAATCTTTTGATTTTGGAAGACTTGTATTTGATTTAGATTGATAGTCAATTTGAAGTTTCGGTTTGCTATATCATTAGATTTTTGACATATGTTATCGTATTAATAGAGATTGGGAGGTTGAAATTTACCTTCCAATCTACTTGTAATTTGGAATTATTCTTTTCATTTTGAGTTTTCTTTTCCACTTGATTTTAATTTATATGTCTCACATATATAAATTTGATATGTAAAGGTCGATTTGATATTTCAAATTTTCTTTTCTATTTGATTCTCTTCATTTGTCAACATATCAACAAATTTGACTTAAGAGAGGAAGAAAGAAAATTCCTATTATAGTCTATCAAATTTTATTTAAACAAAAACATTTATGCAAAACACATACATCAATCACTTAAAGTCTACTTTCAAATTTTAAAGGATTTATGGGGATAAATCCTAATGTTTGTCTAAATCATTTGTGCTCTATTTACATTGTAAACCCCTAAATTTTCGAGATCGGTTTAGCACAAAACCCTAACCGGAAGTCAAACGAAACCCTGAAGGTCAACAAAACCCTAGTTTACCATATCCATCTAAATCCGGCATTGCCGTTTTCTTTGGCCCTGAAAAACGAAGTTGGGATAATTAGCTCGAATAGTCCGTAATAACCATAGGTTTTATAAAAGTTTTAGTTTCGCGAAATTCGGGTGTCCTTCGAACCCGATCGGACACAGTTCTCGAAAAACGTGTCCGGAAGCCCGGACTAGTAAAAATATTCCGAATACACCGTTAGACTCGTAAAATATAAGTTTTCCAAAAATATCAGTTTCGTAATTTTTCGGCAAGTAAAAATAACAGATATAGCTATTATACGCGTATTTTTCTTACTACCGGTACTTTAATTGTCATATCTACTTTACATTACACTATTCATTACTATTCTACACTATTCTTTTATCTCTACTTTTTCTTACACCTATCTTACACTCTACATAACCTATAATCTTAACTTTTTACCTTTCCCATAACTTTATATCACATCTACTTATATATTACATCTTTTATTTTCAAAAAGTCAAAAATTAAATCAACATCCCCTCCTACAACATGGCGGGCGCCCCTTGTCCCTCTCCTCTCTCAATTTGTTTTAATTTTGCTTATTTTAATCACACAAAAATCACTCCCAAAATCCTATAAATACCCCCCTCCTCTTTCACTTCTTTCACACATTCATTACCCACAAATTCTTACCAAAACTCTCTCAATTTTTCCTCTCAAAGCTCTCTCAAATTACTATCTCAAAACTCTCTCAAAATAATTCCACAACAACTTCCACCAACAACAAAAACCCATAACCACATAACCATATCAAAGTCTTCTTTAGGTAACCCCTTTATAATTCTTTCTTCTTCTTCATGTCATGTAACTTTACATGACCATAGTGTGAGTTTCCAAAGACTACAAGTTATGGAAACTACATTATGTTCATGTATTGTTCTTGTTCATGCCAATCCATTTATGTTTATGTTGTTTTATTATTGTTTATATCTATACATATATATACACATTCTTTAGAGCATATAAGCTCACTTGCAATTTATTTATTTCATGCAAAGCAATTTATTTCTTTTCCATTGCAATTTATTTATTTATTCCAAGTTGTTTTTAAGACTAGTCTCTAGTCTTAGACTTGTCCTCATCAAGTCAAAATACAAAGCTTTTCTTTGATTCATTTATTTCATTATGGGACTAGTTTATTTCTTAGTCCCGGGAGCCTTGAAAAAGCTAAGACTCCAATACTTGACTTTATTATTATGCTTTATGTTATTTTGTTTATTATTATTCTCATAATCATGTTCATTTAGATTGTTGTCCAAAAGTTTTATTTTCTAAAGATAAAATAAAAGAAGGCTTTTTGTCACTTAGAAAAGTTTATGTAAACTATAAAATAACACAAAATAAACTCATTCATTTTCAAGTTACAAAAAGAACTCACTATAATTTTAGAAACTATTTTCTTTAAATACTAAATCTTTATTATTCCACCTTGTTTTTCAAAAGAAAATATTTTGTTACAAAAATGGTTCTTTTCATAAGAAAGAAAATAAGATGGATGACTAAGGAAATTTTAAGTAAAGACCTTTGCAAACAAATAGGCAAAGAAAATTTATGGTTTGAAAATAATAAAGTTATTTCTTTTCAAGTTACAAGAAGAAGTTAATAAGATTATAGAAATTAGTTTTTCTACAAAAAGTCCTTAATTGTTCCACATTTTTTTATGAAGAAAACAAATTTTCATGCATGGATGATTATTTTTGAAAAATATGAGACATGAAAAAAGAATGAGAAATATCAAGTAAGATTTTTCAAAACAAGTAAACAAAGGAATTTACACAAGAAAAATGAAGAATAGCATATTTCCTAGAAAACTTCAAATATAGTATTAATGTAACTTAGAAAGTAGAAAATTTTATTTTCAAAGTCACTTAGAAAAGATAAATAAAACCAACATAAAACGTTTTTAGAAAATAAAGAAAACAAGGTATTCATTTCAAAGAAATTTACAAAAACAATTTCCGAAAAGCTTCAACCCGACATTGTTTTACCTAAGAAAAATAATTGGACAACAAGACACTTGAGCATGCTTAAATATGAGTTATATAGTTATAAAAAGAGAATTTTTCAACTATATAGATAACTAAGTATTTATCAAACAAATTTTGATTTCTTGAACCAAAGTTGTTTTTACTTGAAAATCCGTGGTGAATTTTGTCGCCACTTTTTCGGAGCCTATATGGCTTTGTTTGTGGAAATAATTTTAGAAATGGGTAGATCTTTTCGAGTAGATAGAAATCGGTATATTATATGCGCGATTCCGAGTTAAAATGACCAAGTTATGGCCATTTTAAGTTGGAACATTCTTCTATACGAACTTTAACGTTCTTTGACATTGTTTTGTCAAAATTCAAGAAAATCTTCAAGAAAAACTCATTATGGGTATTTTCTTTGGTTAGGTGACCCCGAGGAAGGATTCTTCACCCCGAGAACTATTACGATTAAGTGGAGTGTGTGAACGACTCATCCGCTTAGAGGAATAGACGACAATGGCATCGTGAGTTTATTTCCATTAAATGCTACACTTGTTGTGCTTGTAAATTAGTTGCACTAGAGTTAGGAAAAGATAAACCGATATGCATGTAAAATAATTCCTTGAAAGAATTCTAAGAATATCGAAGCCCGAATTGTTCTAAGTGATTGTTTTAGTTTAATATTGATTTGTGTGAAATTCCTTGATCACCTAAAGTTGAAAATAATTATGTTATGACTTTATAAATTAATGAACTCATGCATACCACGAAGTGAGTCACATTGCATGGTTGGGTTATTATCCTTGGGTGAGAAGGATAGTAGCTCATGTCGAAAGCAACACTTGGCGGAAGATCCGAAAGCGATTGCTTGGCGGCTTAATGGAATATGCTTGGCGGTTGATCCGAAAGCAAGGTCAAATCAAGTAGATTCGAATACTTGGCGATGAGTGCTCGCAAGTTTAAAAGTTTTTAATGAATGCTTGGCGGTGAGTGCTCGCAAGCTTAAATATTCTGTTATTAAACCTACTTGTTTTGAGTATCACCAAACCCCGAATGGAGGGCGTAAATCCATTCAACATATAGTTCCCGGAAAGCTATATGATTGTTTTCCCACGTGTTTGATGCATACATATGCGTGATTAACCAACTTGTTTGAAACTTGTTACAAGAAGTTATTTATGGAAATAGTTCTCACTAAGCCTATTAGCTTATACCCCGATAGCTATCTTTTGCAGTTCCCGTACTTATGGTTAAGGCCACGTGGACCAAGCAGGCAGGTAATTCCTTTTGAACATTAGAAACTTGGATAAAGTATAGCATAATATTAGCATGCAAATAGTTATATAATAGATTAGTAATTTAGGAAATTATCCTTAAGTTTGTAAAGTCTTTGCCATGAACAAATAATTATTGTGAATCCTCTTTTCTTATGATGTTTTTATATCTCCTTAAACTTCATTATTCCACATATGGTCCTCTAAAATTGTGAAAGTAAGCCTTACACTTAATATAAAAGCTTTTGGAAATGACTAAGGTTGTCATACTTAAGCTTTAATATTAAGTGTGGCGGACTGTCACGTTTAGGGTACCCATTGGGGCGTGACATACATTTAGTCAAATTTGAATTAAGTTCATTTTACAAGCAAGCATTAAACATACTCTCATAATTATAACAAAAATACATGTATACATTACATCAAACACACATATACCTGATAGCATTCACAAATATACTATAAGACAAATCGATTTAAAAGAAACATGTATATATATATATATATATGTATATAAACAACACATAGAAATCATGCAATGTTCATTTAAGCTCATTTTCAGATATCAACAGAAAATAAATTTAAGCCAAGTTGATTAATTTTAGTGAGACCAAATTATTTTTATTAACTACTAACTAATGATTTATCAAGCAACATGAAACAACAAACAAGCCAATTAAACAAACCGGATTCTCAAACTTTCCTGCACTCAGCTCACCGATTCTAAACGAATCCTAATTCATTATGCAAGAAGCAATGTTCAAGATAAACATTGCTCTGATACCATTTGTAAAGACCCGACATGCTCAATTCTCAAATTAAGCACACCAAGTCCCCAACCACGTATAACTCTTATGAATTATACGTAAGGTCGTCGTAAAAGAAGGTGTTTATGTTGAACATTGCTAAACCAATTTTATAATTTATGAAATCGTTTAGTTAGATTTCTAAATAACTGGATTCGGCAGCGGAAAATCAAATTTTATAAAAACAACTTGTAAACTTCTACTCCCTACAGAGCAAACTAGTTTTCTAAGAAACTAACTTTATAAAAACACTTTATGATCTACTCTTAGGGGTAGATAATCATTTACAATCAATTGGGTATTAACAAGCCCTTAAAAGAAAATACAATTTATAAATAAATCCAGTCTTCATAAAACAAAGCAAAGAAGAAACAAAATACAAGAAATATCTCGATCCTATCACACCTCACTCATTCTCCCATATCTTCATAATCACCCAAAACCCGGGACAAACATCATCACATCAATCATCACCACCATCACCATTCTCATCAACAACAATAATAAGAACAACAACATCAACAACCTCCACATCATCATCAAGTCATCATCTCATCATCCCTCATCAACAACAACAATACCTGTAAAAAGAATAACAACAACAATAATGAGCCGAAGCTCAGTACACAGTAACACAATCACACACGGAGTGGCACGTGCGCTTAACTAAATGCAATGTATCAATCCACAAGTTATTATCTTTTCATTAAAATAAACAAATCAACAATGGAGCACTCACACTCCGGAACAAGCCAATGGGAATCTGGGGGTCCTGAGTAACAGTAGCTGCTCAGGGAGTTGATATAAGCAGCCCGAATACTTATATCTCCTATATCTATTCATCAAGATAATAGCTTCATTTAGGGTTCAAAAGCCGTTGCCCGACTCTACTTAAACTCAGTCCATAACATGAGTCTAGTACACAAGTTTCCATAAACTTTGAACTAAACCATGATATTTCCCCTAAGTTTAAGCAAACATTACTCAGATACTATTCCTCCTATCGGCTACCCACTTAACCAAAAGAATCGCTATTGCGTCATAGTGTACCATTGCATCATGACTTGGTTAAGCACCTAACTAACATGTCATTGCATCATGACAGGTTTACTGCTCCTTGCACCAGATTAAATAGCGTAATAGACATCCAATTCATTCAAATATTAAGCCGAGTCAATTTAGGTCAGATTAGGAATGCCTAGTCCTAGAAAACATCAAATAAGTTATTGCGTACCTTATATAAGATCGCCTGTAAGAAAAACATGAACCCTAGTGACGATGTCCACTACTTGACAGAAACTCAAATGAGTTTATTTCCTTTTGTAAAAGATCCACCAACTCCTTACAAAACAATTAAAAAACCAATCAATTAAACTAGCTCAATCTAATCAATTACTATGTCATCTATACCAAATTTATTAAGATCCTATTTGAGCAGACATTAATGTGGAACCCCACTATGGCTGCGATAAATTGCCCCGCTAAAGTATGGACAGTTCTCCATTGTCTGTCAAAGTGTTTCTTTTCACTTTGTTCATGGTCTTTTATCAACAAAAGCTTAATCAAGGCATTCATTCACAAAAATATCTATTTTTTAAGCAAACACACCTTTGAAACAACATATTCCCCATATTAATCAAAGATCATCCTAATTCATTCATCTAAGCTAATTATTAGCTATTAACCCATTTCAGCTTAACCTTAGCCAAATTATTTAGAGTTAGTCATTTAATCTAAAACTAGTTCAAGTTAATTAACTTAAGCAATCTAATTCCTTTTAGCTAATTCAAGCTCATTTAGTCAAGTTGAACTTAGATTCATTACTAATTCATTATACATGTAGGATCTATGTCAACTTGAACTCACCTTAACTTAAACTTAGCTAAATTAATTAACCTTAATCATTTAGTTCAAAAACTAAGTCAAAGATGGTTAAACTAACTCAATCTAATTCATTTTAACTCATTCAAGTCTATTTAATCAATTTGAACCTAAGTTTGTTAACTAAGTTCATTTAAGTTCAATAGCTAACAATAAGAACAAATAATAAACAAGGTAAAACAATTGAAGAAAAACACCACTTAAAACATACTAAATCTTAAACTTAGCATGAAGGAAATTCAAATAAAATTCATATAAATACATAAATCATCATTTATGTACTTACCAAGATCATTTAATTTCACTAAGTCATCACAACATCATAAATCAAGCAATGGAAATCATATATACAACATAATTACTTTTAGTTTAATACTCATGGAAATTCAATTATTTGATGAATCTACAAATATACTTAAATTATGCTTCATTATATCCCTCAATCATGATTACACATCAAATATCATTAATCTATTTCATTTTAGGTCAAAAAGATCCATTTGTCAAAGTAAACACATATAAAACAATCTATAACAAGTTTTTAGCTTAGCTTAAAAAATGTATTAGTTGGAAAGAATTAAAATTTAAGCACTTATACTTTTCGAATTTGTAAAAACTCAAAACATGAAAGTTGTAGATCTCTTTCTTATCCTTCCAACGCAACTTGAATCACCTCAATCGGAAATCGGATGAAAAAGTGACGGGCAAAATACGAAAGGACTGCGAAGTTGGGAAAAGTTGCAAAACGAACGCCGGCTTTCAACACCGGCGGCGTAAATTAAAAATTTGCCAGCGTTAAGGGTCGAGCGATCTGGTCACCGTTGGACTCTTCAACACCGCCAAATTCCCAACTTACACCAGCAGCGTAAACGTCAACACCGACAGCGTTGAGTGCCAGCGTACATGCATTACGTTGCTGTCAAATTTTCCCCTGTTTTCATTTTGAGAAAAACATTTGTTAAAATTGTTTCAAACTCCTCCAAATTCATTTCAAGCTTCTTAAAACTTGTTATTTGATCTTACTACAATCTAATAAACACAAACTCCCACTTCAATCCATCAGACATCACTATAATCATCATAAACAACTTCAAACCCCAATTTCATAATTTATGTTCTTTCTCAACAACTCAACTTCAACAACCATAAGCTTTACAAATACAAACTTAAACAACACTTCTCAACTCATACACATCATCTATACAACATTTAAATTCGAAATTATAAATAAGACAATAAATAGTAAACTATACTTAGCTTTTAGAAAAGAACACAAGTTGAAACTTCATCCTCTAGCTCGGTTTTCTCCATCTAGTTCATCTCGTAGTCTTGATTCATCCTCTAGTTGGCTTTGATCTTGAGATTTGTTGAAGAATTTGAAGAAAAGAAAGAAAAATGAAGAAAAAAGGAAAAGAGAAAGAGAACCATCGATTGGGAGAAAAAAATAAAAGGAAGGGAAAAGTGAGAAGAGAGAGGGGCAGAGGAATGAGAATAAAAGGGTAAGGATAAGGGCTAAAATTAATATAAAGGATTATAGGTATAGGTTTAGAACTATCAGATCAAATATCTATTGTTCCAAGAGTATTTAAAATTTTGTTTCTGAACTGATATGTTAGAAATTAAGAACTTGCAATAAGAACTTAATTTGAGAATTTATTTTAGTTAAAAGATTTTTAATTTGAGTTCGGGTTCAATAATTGATATTTTAAGATAAGCAAATGAACTCAAATTTTACTGAGATTTAGGAATTATTGTTTGGGCTAAAAATCAATGATTTAGGAATTCTCTAAACACTTTGATGACATGTTTAGGGAATTTGAGACCCAAATCTCAATTAAAAGCTAATTAAATTATATCAACTTGTCTAATTAAATCCTATAATTCATTTTAGTCATTTAAATCTATCTAAACCCAATTTCTATTTTAGGTGAAGAGTTGAGGTATTTCAGGCTATATCGCAAGCTCCGCTGGAAATGTCAAAATTTTTATAAGTGCCACATGTATAAGCTACAATACAACAACCCACTCGTAAAAATTTAAGTAGTAGTGGTATCGCATTACATGTAAACGATACATGCATGTTTTCTCCGTTCCGGCTAGGGCTGTGCAAAAAAATCGATCGAACCGTGAACCGAACCGGATCGGACCGGACCAGACCGGACCGAACGAAATTGAAATTTCGGTTCTTTTTTTAAATGGTTCGGTTCATTGAATAGCAAACGGTTCACGGTTCGGTTCGGGACCATGAACCAAACCATATGGTTCGAACCGAACCGAACTGAATCGTTTTATATATTAAAAAAATTAAACATATTATTTTTACTCTTAATTTTTTTATTAATGGTACATATCTATGTCACAAATTTTAAAAATAATTAATTTTTTTAAATAAATTAATTGTTTTTAAAATTTTTTACTTAGATATGTGTTAGTCATTAGAATAAAATTAGATTTTTCATAATATGTTTTAATTGTTATGTTATCTATAAGTAAGATAGATTTTAGAATTTAAACTCTAGTATTCTAACTTGAAAAAATTAATTGTTGTAAAATTTTTTTACTTAGATATGTGTTATTCATTAGAATAAAATTAGATTTTTTATAATATGCTTTAATTGTTATGTTATCTATAAGTAAGGTAGATTTTAGAACTTAACCTCTAGTATTCTAACTTCTGCATATTTCTTTTCCATTTGTCTTACTAATTAATCTAATTCTATTATTTAGTTACTTATTGATTTATATAATTGGCAATATGTTAGTTAGAAGCATACAACGAATTACATTTTATGTCTTATATTGAGATAAAGTCTAGTATATCATTATAGTTCAAGATAATTCAGAAAAATGAGACTAGTCATTTATAATTTTATAATGCATGAAATCTTTTCCTTCCTATAAGTTTTACATGTTTATTTGATAAATGATTAATTTTAAATATTATTGTTTATATTTGCATTAGTGATAAGAAATATGTAATTGAACTTTTTCAATAGAATATATTTTTTATTTTATGAAAAAATGGTTCGAACCGCAAACCGAACCGTATCGGACCATTTTTTTGGTTTGAAAAAATTAAGAACCGAACCATATAGTTGGATTCGAATTTAAAAGAAAAACCGAACCGTAAATTATGGTGCTGTTCGGTTCAAGATGCAAACCGAACCGAACCATACCGTGCACACCCTTAGTTCCGGCTAAGTTTGAGTGCCATCAAAATCCACCTTACACTAAAAAAATGTCATATCAATTTAGTTAATTCCTTTTAGTTTATTTCAATCCTAAGAAGAACAATCAAATTAAGAACAAGAAGAGATCTTCATCTTCACATTCATCTCCTCCGCTCCCCTTTCTCTCTCTAAATCTCTCCCTCTAACCCCTTGCTAATTCATATAGTCACCTAGCCACTGAGCTATCTCCAACGAGCATATTGAGCCTAACTCACAACTCACCGAACTCCACTGTGACACACCAGACTGAGTTGTTTTCCTACCAAGTTGACACTAGATTAAGCCCAAGTCGAATCTCGTTACTAGCTGTAGACCCATCCGCACAAGCCATAAGCCGTGCATGCACATTGACAGACCACGATCTCACCAACATCATGAATCAATCGTGGAGGGTCATGTTAACAGTAGTTGTGAGAGAGAGAATGAGAAAGAGGGATGAGCTCGAGAGAGGGAAGTTTGGGGTTAGAGAGATGCAGAGACAAAGGGGCTGGTGTTTTTAGAGAAGGAGAAGCTAGTGAGAGATGTGGAAATAATAAAACGTGTATCACACCTGGGGGCTGCTACACAAATAAAAAGTTGTATCACGCTTCTTTTATGCAATATAAGGACCCTATTTATGTAATATTTTTTCTATAATTTTTTTTAAAAAGTATATTATACATGTAATATTCTCACTCATCCTCCATATTAATGCTTCTCTTAATCACCCTATGTGTGTTGTTTGCCTTAGTTCTTTGCCAATAGAGATTCTGCGCTTGCCAACCTTGAAAGGGCGCTTTTAGACCTACAAGACAAAGAACTTGTTAGTGGAACAACTAGATTGTTGTGTAGTAAGACCACTTCGATATTAAGTTGTTGATGGGGAATAAATTTGGTAGAATAATGGCGACATTAAGATGTGTGTAGATGCTTTACCATTGGCACTGGAAAACTATTTTTGGGGAGAAATCATGACAGATAAGGAAAGTAGATCACCATAATAGCAAAGTACATCCTGATGCATTTGAAAGGTGTACCCAGTAGTAAGAGATCATATCTTCCCATTATGGCGACTTTTAAGATCTTGGGGAGTGACTTAGAGATAGTTGGGAGTGTGCGCTAATTGCTTGCTTGGCCTAAAGCTAACCTGACAACATAAAGTTCTTTTAAGATCATCCTAGGATATTTAGTCCAATAGCAGGCAAGAAATGACTGAGTTATTAATTGTTAGTGATTGTGTGCTAAGTCAATCATTAGATATTGTCATCCTTTTATTTTATTAATAAATGGACATTTATTATTATATTGTTTGCATCTTTACTCTATAATAATATTCACGAATAATTATATAATTGTTCTAAATGTCCCTAGTTATTCATTGTTGTGGGAACAATAATAAATTAAATCTCCTATAAGGTTTGATTAATAATCATAAGATGTTTATATGTAATGGGATACAAATAAAACACATAGATACATATTGGAGAACTAAGTACTAGATTAACTAGCTATGAGATTGCTACATGGATTAATCTTATAAATGATTCTCATAATGACCATGTCACTAAATCTTGATACCTAAAATCAACATGCATTTCAACATATGAAATATTGCGATTTAACACAATCAAGCATTATTTTTAGCCATATAATTATAAAGGCCGTCATTGAGTATATTGTGATCAAGTAGATGAGTGATCGATATGGGATTTGTCTCTTTCATTATGAGAGAGATATTTATGGGTCCCTTGATAAGTAAGACTGAGAAATACATGGACGTGCTTAAAAAATTGATGGTATGATCAATGTCATTTATTTTATCAGTCTACTTTGAGATCAAGAAAAGATAAGATTGAACAATATAAGGGTAACGCTATCCATGTCTTATGTTCAATCCTGATATTATGTGATAAAAGGACTGTGATATTAAGTTATGGATTAGGATGTGATTGATTACCTCAATTTAATTCATGTAGTCATATTGTCTTGCCAGAGGCTAGTTATGATTCATGCACTTAGAAGAAGTTTTAGGCTCATTGCCAATGGTAAGTAAACCTATGGGCTCACATACAAAGAATGGACTAATACGAACACACGATTTAATTTCAAAATTATTTATTGTTTAGGGTCCTAATTAAAATTAATTACTTATATAATGTAAAAAAAAAAATTTAATTACTGAAATACAACACTAAAATTGTGTTTACTAAACAGGGCATGGTTATAGCTATATGCAATAGTTTATCACAAGATGTTCTTGCGATATTCATTCAACAAAATTACGGAGCAAAATGAACAGGACAACGACATGATTATGACAAAAGACAGCGGGTGGTCCCAGCAAATGCATTGAGGATAAAATGAATAGCACAACCATAAATGAAATCCGCAAAAGGACAATTTAACTAGAAACAGCGCAACAAACCCATGTGTTCATCGTGAAAATAAATTGTGACATCTATAGAAAAAGTTTTATTGCTCGCTTGAAATGCGATATAGGAACGATACTGAAACATAATATTGTGATTTATATTCGGGATTTGTGTGAAACTATTTATATCCTGTTTGATAAACGTGATATAGCAACTGCAAATTAATAATCAATTCCATTCAAGTTGTATATTGGTAATTTTTTTGTCCAAAAACGATATACACGTATTAGACTCACTTAATTTGGAAAATGTCTAAGTTCATTATATAATGCCTTAAGTGGATTATCCTATTTAGAATAGGAAAGTGGTATATTATTTAGATTAAAAATATCTATATTAAAATTGGATTTTAAAAAAAAGTGAAATAGCCATGAAATTCCTAATTTTTAGTTTATAAGTGTATTGTTGAATTTAAGCATGATATATATATATAATATATATATTGATAGTGAGTTTAACTTTGATGAGTATTATGATGTGAAAGTAGAATTTAAATATGTTAGATTAATTATTTATTGAGTTTGTAAAATATTGATATGCCTTAGAGTGTGTTATTTATGCTTAGAATAAGTGGAATGTATATATACAAATATCCTTAGGTAGTAGAAAAATAGGCTAAAGACTTAGCCATTAAACCTCCATTATGTGCCTTAAGACAAAGATATTAATTAACCTAAAACAAAGTCATTAAGCCTTTAATGTCCTCATGCCCTTAAAGTCAACATAGGATAAACTTAAACTACTTAACCTCTAAAATTCGGCCAAAAATCCCAGACCAAACCAAAAGCCCTCCATTTGCCCTAAAACCTCTTCTTCTTCACTCCAAAAAGGTTCCCAAGGTGAACCAAGTTTGAGACTTGATTTTCTATAACATCTACCATCAAAAGCTTGATCTAGAGTCATTAAACCAAGCCTTGAAGTTCTTGTGGTAAGTGTGTTCTTCAACTTTCTTTTCTATGCATGAATATGTAGTCTTGATGTCATATTTGTTTAAATTCATGCTCCATGATGTTTTGATGGTATATGATGTGTTATAGGACTAGAGTGGTTAGTTTTATGTGCTTAGGATGAGTTTTGAAGTGTTGGAAGTGTTGGTGAATGCATGTGGTTGGATGACTTAATATTGAAGTGTAATTGATGTTTGATGGAAGTTGGAAGAAGATGATGAATAGTGATTGGGGTTGATGAAGTTTTGGAGATGTTTGGTGTTGTTTAAATAATGTAATGAACATATAACAAGCTTTGTGAAACTTGGAATGAGTTTAAGAGAAATTTGGAAGTGTAAATTTAACATAAAAAAAATAGAGTTTAAAGAATTTTCGCAACCTGTCACAAAGTGTACGCCGACAAAGTACGCTGGCGGTGTTGAAGGGTACGCTGCCGGCGTACATGAGGAATTTGCCGTGTTGAAGATGCACTCGGGGACCAGAATCGTCGACCTCTAACGCTGGCAAATTTTTACATTTACGCCGCCGGCATTGAAGTCCGGCGTTGGTTTCCCTGTTTCGCAACCTGTTTGTAATTTAGCCATAACTTTTCATCCAACCTCCGTTTGAGGTGATTCAAGTTGAGTTGGAAAGCTTAAAAAGAGATCTACAACTTTTATGTTTTAAGATTTTACAAATTACAAAAGTATCAGTGCTTAAATTTCAATTCTTTTCAGCTGATACACTTTCCAACAAAGTTTAAAACTTATTGTTGTTTGCTAAAAGTTGTTCAAAGCTTGATAAATGGTCATTTAAGTATTTGTTGAGTATTGTATGATAATATATGATATCTAAATGCTATGTGATGATGTTATAATGATTTATTTGAATTTCTTTGGATGATTATACTTGAGCTTTGATGAATATATATACTTGAACTAAGTGTGAGTTTGTAATTACTTCTTTTTACAGTGATTGATTCCCTTTCGGTTATTTCCATTGACTCTCGATCTAGTACAGGTACGTAGTAACTAGCTTGTCTCTGTGTTAGGATAGGCATTTATGAAAACTATATATATTGAGAGAAACTTAATTGTGAGTGTTGATTTGTGTTTTACGCCGTTAAATCCAATCCCTGCCCAGGGTGGCATGAGTGCCTAGGGGCACCCCCTCACAGATTGGATGAGCCTAGGGTGGAATTGGTATCCGGTTCAGGGAGCGGCACCCTGCTCAGATTGGGCATGGTAGATTTAGGTGTTTTCTGTAAAATTATCTAGAACGGTATAAGTATCCGAGCTACTTATATCAACCCCCTTAGCGTCAAGGTTGTTACTCAGGATCCCCCCACTATCCTTGTTGCCCGGAGTTTGAATACTCCCTTGTTGAATTACTAACTAAAGACCAAATAATAATTGAATGGTTGTTGCATCTTGCATTTAGTTTAGGCTTGTGTGAATCATCTCGCTTTTGTTTTCGTTACTTGTGTACTGGGCCTCTGGCTCATATTTTATCTATTTCAGGTGAGGATCTTGATGAGTCTTACGCGAGCTTGGGTTATGGTCCTGATTTTGAGGATTTTCTGGAGGAGTTTGAGGACTAGAGATGGCCCTGGACTGGTTGGAGCCCAATCTTTTTGTAATAGACTAGATATATAGGTTGGATAGTTGTTTTATAGTTCTTGATGAACTATATGTTTTGTAGTTTTGCTAAGGCTTGTAAGAAGCCTTTTGGTTATAATATATATATATATGTTTGTATGTATGTACTAGCTTGTATAACCTGAGCTATTTTCTTATAATGTTTGTATATATATGGTATTGTGTTTTGAAAGTAAGCTATTAAGTAAACAATTTTTAAAATGACTTATGTTGTGAAATTAGACAAACAATTCATCAAACATTTCTTCTCGGACAACCTTACATATAATTCTGCAGATTATATGTGGTTGGGGAACTGTTATCACTTATTTTAAATATAGGGGTGATAGCGGGTCCTTACAAAAAGTAATGAATAATAATATATCTTAGGTACCTATTAAGGATAAAGAAAACATGATTTACTCAAGATTTATTAGATCATGTATTCATCCAATATATATTCTCTCCTAGGGTTTTTGAAAAAAAAAAAAAATCTACAAATATTGAGAGAGAACAAAAAAGGAAAGAAACCTTAAAAGCCAAAAATGCACGTTCATAGTAGAAAATAAGATTTTTTGTAATGTGAAAAGAAAAATGACAGTTGTGAAATCTAAGGTATTTGCACACCTATGTTCATGTTTTGAAAGAGGTTTATTCTTGTAGACACCGATAAAGAGTATTTGCTAAAAGGCAACACATAAATTCGATAAAACCAGATTGATTATATATAGATCTAAGTTGTTCATCATCTATGCTTTTGGATTTGCAAAAAAAAAAAAAAAAAAAAAAGTCAATAATTTTAACTCTACTATTGATTTTGCTAAATCGCTTGGATCCTTATAGGATTTCCACAAAGTTTTTATTTCACTATGCTACTTGAATGTTTTCAATCTCCATAAATCCTAACATTGTTGACAAGGTAGTTCAATTTGACTCTACGCGTTTGACTTAAGGTCTATGATAGGTTAGATTGAGATCAAACAATTTGGACCATGGCCCAAACAAGTTGGTTTGAGCCTGGGAACCCTATATCTAAAATGGTCTATCAACACATGTCATTTCACATCACTCTTCATGGGCCATGTGTAACACAACATGCACAAAGCATGCCATACATACGTGACCATTCCATTAGAACTTGTACATCAACATTTTTTTAATAAGATTCTATGGGCCCATGCTAGCTTAAATCATAGTGAGCCTAGACTTGATGACCTGCGACCCATTAAACCAAGGAAGTCCCTGACTATGCTTTTAACTTGCTGAAATAGTAGTTGCACATGTTTTAATTGTTGAGTTAATTAAATTTTGTAGCTAACCTTTATTATTTCTTACCTTTTTACTATTAAACCAGGAAGTCCCATTCTTTTTCTTTTTATATTTTTCCCCATTACATGATTTCATGTGACATTGATGACAATGTCAATATCAAGTATGGGGGAGAATTTAGGAAGAAACTAAGGTTATCAAGCACTTTAATGGATTGATTAATTTTCACTTGAGCATTGGTTTATTTGGATTGAATTGTGCATGATGCTAATGGATAAAATTTTTTATTTGATTACACTAATGAACTATATGATTTAATCTTGCATTCATTAGAAAAGTAACTGAAATGAATACAAAATTGGCCTAAGTTTTTTCAATTTTTCTTAAAATTTAATTACTCAAGTACCTGTGTCACTATACTTTACTGGTATTGAATGGTGAAAGCTATTTGAAGTAAAGTTACTTATGGTTTAAACTTTGAATTTCGAGTTAGAATTAGGCCAAGATCAACGGTTAAGAGTTAAGCGGTTGTATTTTTAAGCTGACTTTTAAGTATATTCATTCATTGAAAACATTGAGAATACTATTATTTCTAATGAATGTTCAAAAAAGAAGATGTTGGTGAATTTTGAAAAATAGAGTACAATTAATTGGGAGTATTAAAATAAATTAAATTAGTTGGCAAAGACGAGCTTTGGTCCCTCAAAAGAGCAAGGTTTGATCCCCAGTACCAACAAGCTTGAGAAAAGGAAAAAAAAATCCGTTGATATGGGCGAGCCTTGGTTTCTTACAAGAGCAATGGTTTGATCATCACTGTCAACATGATTGAAAAAAGCAAATAAATACAAAAAGCTCAGTTGGTCAGGGCAGGTTTTGGTCCGTCAAAAGAGCAAGAATTCGACCCAATGCCAACATCAAGCGGTGCTAATAATAAATCACTCCCATTAAAAGATGAGAAAATCCAAGGGATGATAGATGAAAAATGATATATGCTAAATTTTTGTATTTATATAGGAAAGAGAGAGGAGTATATACTTCTTGGTCTAGTGTATAAAGTGCAATTGAGTCTTGAATACTATGAGATTGAACTTTGATTTGCATGGATTAACTTTTGAATTCAAGTAATTTTGTGTATCCATACAATTGGTTATTTACTTGGGTATAAAATAAGTTGCTTGAATTGTAATGTTGAATCTTTAAGTGAATGCAGTATAGGGATTTTGAACTTAATTAGATTCCAAGAGCAAATTCCAGTCGATTTTCTTGAAGTGGTGTGATATATTTTGGTGCTTATTTTTCTTATTCTCAAATGGATTCTGTAAACCCCCAAATTTTTGGAATTTGTTTAGCTTGAAACCCTAAATCTAGAAGTCAACCGGAGCCCTGAAGTCAACAAAACCCCAGTTAGACGTAATAGCTGAAGTCCGGCAATCCCAAATAAGCAACTAGAAGAAAGTAAGTAAGACTTTAGTATGTAGAATAGTACGTAATTATCTAAGAAAGCTTAAAAAGATCAGATTAGTAAAACCGTGAATCGTTTGAACCCGATCGAACACAGTTCTTGAAAAACATGTCCAGGGCTTGGAATAGTAAAAATATTCCGAATATATCGTTAGACTCGTAAAAATATAAGGATTCCAAAAATATTAGTTTTATAATTTTTCGGTAAGTAAAATTAACAGATATCGCAATTATACGCATATTTTCTTACTACCGGTACTTTATTAGTCATATCTACTTTACATTACACAATTTACTACTATTCTATATTATTCTTTTCTTTCTACTTTTTTTACACTTACTCTTACAAACACCATAACCTATAACATTTACTTTTTATCTTTCTCATAACTTTATTCCACATCTACCTTACTTAATATTAAATTTATTTAACAAAAATACAAAATAAAACTCTCCTTCCCCTTTACTACACTATGGCCGGCACGCACCCCACCCCCCCCCCCCCCCCCCCTCCCCTCCCCCTCATCTCTTTCGATTTTATTTCATTTTCTTTTATTTAGATCACACAAAATTCCACTCCTCATTTCCTATAAATACCACCCTCCTCTTTCACACAATTACTACTCACAAATTCTCTACAGAAACTCTCACAAATTCTCCTCTTAAAACTCTCTCCCAAATATCCTCCCAAAACTCTCTCAAAATCTCAAACCACTTTCTACCTACACAAACTCATAACCACATAACACTCTAAAAACCTTCTTTAGGTAAACTTTTCTTTATAATTTCTTCTTCTCATGTTATGTAACTTTACATAATCATGGTGTGAGTTTCCAAAAACTAAATATTATAGAAGCTACACTAGGTTCATGTATTGTTCTTGTTCATAGAAATCTATTTATGTTTATGTTGTTATTTTGTTCATATTATTATTATTATATCTAAGTGTTATTACGTATTTATATATATACATATTCTTTAGAGCATATAAGCCCACTTGCAATTTATTTATTTCCATGCAAAGTAACTTATTTATTTCTTTTCATTGCAATTTATTTATTTCTTATTATTTTAATACTAGTCTCTAGTCTTAGACTTGTCCTCATCAAGTCAAAATAAATTTTTCTTTTTTTCATTTTATTTTTCTTTTGGGACTAGTCTACTTCTTAGTCCCGGGAGCTTTAAAGAAGCTAAAACTCCCAATACTTGATTTTATTTATTATTTATGTTATTTTTGCTTGCTATTATTTCTCATAGATCATGTCATTAAGATTGTTGTCTAAATTTTTTTTTAAGCTCTAGAAATATTTGATAAAAATGAGATTTTATCACTTAGGAATAAGTTTATAAAATCTATGGTTTAACAAAAATAAAGCCATTCCTTTCTAAGTTATAAGAAGAACTCACTACAATTTTAGAAACTACTTTTGTTTTGAAAAATATTTTTTTAATCATTTCTATATCACTTTGTTTTTCAAAAAGAAAATGATTTTTTATACAAAAATGATTTCTGTGAAAACATAATATAAAGGAAACCTTATGAGAAAGGAATGAGAATTTCCAAATTAAGATCTTTTCAAATAAAACGTCAAAGAAAAATGGTATAGAAAATAAATAGGAAAAGTAGCACTAATATAGAGAATTTAGAAAGGAAAGAAATTACTTTTCGAAAAGTCATCTAGGAAAAATAATGTCAAACATTAAGTAATTCTTTGAAAACAAAAGAATCAAAGTATTCATTTCAAAAGATTTACAAAATAAATTTCTTGTAAACTACAGTCTTTTAAAACTCCTAATTGATATTGTTTTATTCAAAAAACATGATTGGACAACAAACACTTGAGCATGAATAAAAATGAGCTAAGTAGCTATAAAAAGAAAATTTTCCAACTATATAGATAACTAAGTATTCATCAAACAAATTTTGGATGATTTTAAGTTTGAAGAAAAAAATGTTTTTGAGATAGAAAAATTCGTGGTGAATCTGATCACCACTGTTTCGGGGCCTAAATGGTTTAGTTTGATAAAAATAGTTTTAGAAATGGATAGATCTTTTCGAGTAGGTAGAAATCGGTATATTATATGCACAATTCCGAGTTAAAATGACTAAGTTATAGCCATTTTAAATTGGAATTTTCCTTTATACGAACTTTGACGTTCTCATGACATTGTTTTGTCAAAATTCAAGAAAATCATCAAGAAATACTCATTTTTTGTATTTTTTTTACTAGGTGATTCCGAGGAAGAATACCTATACCCCATGACTATTTCGATTAAGAGGATTGTGTGAGCGACTCATCTGTTTAGAAGGATTGACGACATGGCATCGTAAGTTTATTTCCTTAAATCGCTTTACTTGTTTGTGCTTGTAATCTAGTTGCATTAGAATTAAGAAAAGACAAATGGATATGTATGTAAGATAATTCTTTGAAAGAATCCTAAGAATATTGAGGCCGAAATTGATTTAACGTTTGTTTTAGTATAGCACTTGATTTATATGAGATTCTATGATCGCCTTAAATTTGATAATAATGATGTTATGATATCATAAATAAATGGATTCATGCATACCATGGAGTGAGTCACATTGCATTGGGTTATTACCCTTGGGTGAGAAGGATTATAGCTCAGGTCGAAAGCAACACTTGGCGGAGTGACCAAAAGCGATTACTTGATGACATGGAGGAAATGCTTGGCGGAAAGTCCGAAAGCAAGGCTCAATTCATGTAGACTTAATATGCTTCGCAATATTGATCGAAAGCATAAATCTTTTTAACTAAAACTACTTGTTTTGAGGTTACGTATCACCAAACCCCGAATGGAGGACGTAAACCTATTCAACATATAGTTCCCAGAAAACTATATGCTTTGTTTTCCCACATGTATGTTGCATTTCATATGTTTGCTTAAATAAATTGTTTAAGTTTCATTATAAGAAGTCATTTATAGAAGTAGTTCTCACTAAGCCTATTAGCTTATACCTTTATATATATCTTTTGTAGTTCACATATTTGTGGTTGAGGCTACGTGGACCCTGCAGCCAGGTATTTCCCTATTGGTTAAGAAATTTCAAGATAAAGTTTAGTGTTGGATAAGATGTAGAAATACTCTTGCAATAGATTTGTGACTAGGGGAAAATGCCCCTAAGTTTTGTAAGATCATTGTTATGAACAAATGAATATTATGAATCCTCTTTTCTTAATATGTTATTATATCTTCTTAAGCTTCATAATTCCATAGATGATCCGCTAAATTTGTGAGAGCACACCTTACACTTAATATCAAAGCTTTTGGGAGTGGCTAAGGTTGTCATACTTAAGTTTTAACATTGAGTGTGGCGGACTGTTACGTTTAGGGTACCCCTTGGGGCGTGACAGATTCTTTGTTTGATTTTATTCGCTTGAGGACAAGCAAATGCTTAGGTATGAAGGAATTTGATAAACCTAATTTATTCATAATTGATGAGTGCTGAATTATACTTTATTTGGTCATTTTATTAATAATTATTATGAAGTTAGCACTTAAAATCATTAAAATTTATTTTCAAGCTTTTAATAGAGAGATTTTATCAAACGGAAGCATTTTGGGCCAAAACTATGAAGTTAGGAAGCAATTTGTAGGTGACATAGGGAAGAAATGGCGATATCCCCAAGTCATGTCAAGAAAAGCATGATCGGAGATCAAATTTGAATTTGGTGTGACATGGAGAGAAACATTACTTGTTTAGGTCGTGTCATTCTCAGGAATTAGGCACAAATAGTTACATGGCTAGAGACACAACTTGTCTGAGTCATCTCCTAGGACACAACTAGAGACATGACTTGTCTCAGTTGTGTCGCACCCATAATTTAGATTTCTTATGTATAGAATTTGACATGACCAAAGACATGACTTGTCCCAGTCATGTCTTTTTAACAATAAAGATATTTTAGGAAACGACTGAAGATTGGAAAGATTACTCCTTGGGATTAAAGAAAAAGACATCCTAGGATGATTTCGAAATTTTCAAAGGCTACACTCTCCATGTTCAAGAACTTCAACAACTTCCCATTCTTAAAGATGCCAAACAAGAACAAGACACTTTTCTATTCTTCACACATCAACTTTTATATTTTTGGTGAAGGAAGCTTGTTATTTGGAAGCTTGAAGAGCTGCAATATGAGTAGAAGTTTCAAGGCAACAAGAGGAAGCCAAGTATTACAAATTTGCTAGTATATTATCTAGGTTATTGTAGTTGTGGGTCAAATTTATGCTTGAATTCCAAATTGCATTGAAGGATTATGCTTGATTCTATGTCTTTTTAGTTGTTATTACTATGTAGGTTACTGTAGTTGCAAGTCAAATTTGTGCTTGAATTTAAATTATATAGGGTCATTATGTTTAATTCTATATTTTTTCAGTTATTTTTAGTTCTTCTATGGAGGAGTACACTAATAGTTTAGATGTTGATTAATCTTAGGATGATTGTGTGATTTGTATTTATTTCATTGATTTTAAGACATTGCTTGATTTCTTAAATCTAATTGTGTTGTTCTTTATTGTTTATCTTGAATTGATAATGCACAATATTAATTCTTGATTTGATATTAATGCAAATTAATTGAAAGATTATTTATGTAACTAGATCTGAACAATTGGAAGGAATCCTAGGATCAGGATGACATGATTCTTCAAGATTAGGTAAACCTAATATGGGATTCCACATCATAATGCTATCTTAGGTGCTTTAGCAAGAAAGAAATTTCATTTAAGCAACAAAGGGTTAAGATTCGATAATTTTGAAAAAGATACCAAATTACATTAGAATCTCTACTATTCAAGAATATCAATAATAATATTAGAATTACCCTTAGCATGATCACATTTCACCTAATGGGGATCCAAGATCTAAATACTCTTGCAATTTGACTATATTTTTACTTGACTTGTGTTGATCTATAATTAGTAGTAATATTATATATATTATTCAACTCACTTGATTTTGCAGTTAAACAATAGAAGAAAGGTAAGTATTAGTATTTACTAATCCTGTTGAGATGATACTCGGACTCGGTCCTTATACTATAATATCGACAAGTCCACTTGCCTTTAGCGGTCATAATTGGAATTGTATTTGAGATTTTTAACTTGTTATTGATTACATATGATATGTACCATGTACGGGTATGAGATCCTCATTCTATATTATATACCCACCGTAAAACTTGTACTTTACTATATATAAGGTATAGGTTTTAGAATACTCTGTAACCTACCCTATATAAAACTTTATAAAACAATATTAATAATGGAATAATACCATTTATTTTTGCTAATTTATTTTAACATCAATATGATATAGTAGTGATGCTATTTTGTATTAGTATTTAGCTTCTTTTTCTTTTTCTTTTTTTTTCTTTGGCAATTATTCAACTTTCTTGCATTATCCTATTTTATTAGTATTAACTTTTTATTTCATATTTTCTTCCTTTGGTGGAGACAAGTTCTATTGATGAAGACATATTGGATAATAACCGAAATAAGATATAAGTTACATTATGAAAACCAATGGTATGGGTGTTTTAATGCTTTGCATTGGACACTAATTGTAGAGACAAGTTGCTATAAAAGTGTCGGTTATCTTTTTATGCTAGTTAATATAAGTGTCTTCTTTTTGATGTTTTACACTATAATATATGTTTTCGATTGTATTGATGTATGCTTCAAATTTTATATTTTCTACTATCACTTAATCATTCTAAATATGAAATAATTTGTATTGAGAAATTACTTTTGAATTTCTTTCCACACTCCATAAGTAATTTTACTATGGTAAATATTTGAAACAAGGTGATTTCCTATTAAATAATACTATATGTACTACAATGATCTTAACATTATAATAAAAAAAATATAGGTTCCACAGAACATCATGTACCTTATAGGTTTTTACAAGGTACATGATCGATATGAAGTGGTATATAATAGGTTCTAGCTATAAGATTTAGTACCTTGTATCTTCCAAGATAGAATATAGGTAAAGCTTCATACTTTACTTACCTTGTACCCACTTACTTCTAGTAACTACACAATCAAACTCCTTGTATAAAAGATAAAAAAGGAAAAATCGTTTTAAACTTTGGCTCATTTAGCCTTTGTAATGTATACAAACTTTAGTTTTGGATTCCTTATTAAGTCAAGTTAAACTCAAACTCCTAATTTAAAGTTGCCAAATGGATTCGCAACTTTATATATATATATATATATATTGTCATGCCCAAAACTGGGTCAAGACATGTCAACTGTCATGTATAATACTTACGCGTTATATGTCAAGGCAAACCTAAGCTACAGCTATGATCATTGCTAAACAAATTTTAGATTATGAAATCGTTAAATTAGATTTTGGAAACAACTGAAATTTTGTAGTGGAAAGATAAATTTCTCAAAATAATTTCCAAACAGGCTACTTCCATAAGTAGACCAACATTTATAAATAAGTATTATACCATTAGGTATCTTAAAGTACATAGTGTCTACTATTTCAAAATACAACCATGAGCTCATAGATATGCCCTCATCAAAACATAAGTTTAAAAAGATGATTAATAACTTCCATTAACAGCATAAACCATTCAATGTTTCTAACCACTCCACTTGTTAATGAGCCCCTTTAGAGTCGTCTAGGATAATCACAAACAGTCATATCATCACTTGAAAAAGAAAGGAATAGGTTGAAGCTCAGTACGAAAGCAACACAAGCACACATGAGATGGGCACATACACTTGTTCTAAATACAATGCATCAATCAATAGTTTATATCTTTAATGCTTAATGCATAGCAAACAATAGTGGAGCACTCATACTTCGTTAACACACTGAGAACTTGGGGGTCCTAAGTAGAAGTAACTACTTAGGAGGTTGATATAGGCAGTCTGAATACATATTGTAAGCCCCGAAAAATTTTAGTAAATAATTCCAAGATGAACTTCGAAAATAAACCCTAAAAATCACTCCAAATTAAAACCGAACTTCGACTAGTCCTAAATTACGAACGAATCTAGAAATCTTTAATCTTGAGGAAAATAAGAATTCTTAAAAACAAAATAAGAACTCATCATGCTTCAATTCCAAAACCACTACGTACGACAAATTCCATACGTAACTCCGACTTATAAAATCGGGTAATATAAAGCCCAAAAACAAATTATTAAAAAGTAAATAACGATGAAACTTTCGAAATAAAACTCAATTCAAGAATTCCGAAAATTTAAGAATATTAAATACTTAAAAATAAATTTTAAAATAAATTTCTCAAATCAAATATTGTATAAACATAAAATATCAATTTCCAAATTGGCAAAGATCTAAACCGGAAAATCACTCGAAACCCTAAGTGGAATACAGTAGTTTAAGTCCGGCAATTTAGCGCCCTTAACCCTAGAGGCCGAGGTGTAGTTTAAGTGTAGAACAGCTCGTAGTAATATAAATAGCTTAAAAATATCATTGGTAAATTTTTTACCTATTTCGAACCCGTTCGATACAAACTTCGAAAAGCGTGTCCGAGGCTTGAGATATCAAAAATATACCATTAGTACCGTTGGACTCGTAATTTCATAATATTTCCAAATATATCAGTTATATAATTTTTCAGGATTATAAAAGTTATAGTTATAACATTTTTATTGTATTTTCATTTCTACCGGTAATTAATTAGTCTTTTGCACTATTCACTTTCATTTCATTACAATATTTTATTATTATTATAAACCCTTATATTTTTAGATAAATATTTTATATATTATAGAAAATTTTGTTTTTCCAAAATTTAGTTCGTTTCAGGTTTTTACAGGATCAGATTCTGTTTAAGACCCGATACTAAAAATAAAATAAATTAATTTAATAATTGAAAATATTTTTATTTTTATAAAATAATTTTTTAGAATTTTTTAGGTTATAAAAATATCATTTATAGCCCATTTCGCGTATTTTGATCATACTAGTAACATATTTGTTGAAATACTAAATAATTCAAATAATTATTTAATTTTATTTATGAAAATTCTGCCACTTATTTAAAAATATTTTTTCCTAATTTTATTTTGTATTTTTCTTAATAAAAATTACTTTTCCAACCTATACTTCAAGTACACCTTTCACATATCACTTCTTTTTCACTTCAATCTTTCTACACTCTATCCCACACTTCATGGCAGATTTTTCCCTTCTTTTTGCTGCCCTTGTCCTTTAATTTACTCCTAATTTGACTAAAATAAATATATTCCACTCCTTCTTAAAGAAGCAACACATACACATTAATTACACATTTCAATTTCAAGTCAAAATTCAAACAATTTCCCTCTCTCTCTTCTCTCTAATTCACGTGCAGCGCCCCCCCCCCCCCCCCCCCCCTTGTTTTATTTTTTTTCTTTTCTTTCATTTAATACACTCCTTCTCTCTCTCTCTTTCATTTACACCTTTTTCCTTTACCATTCCTTATCTTTTTCTCTCTCTTTTCCTCTCTTTCTTTCTTCATTTTGTTCTTGTTCTTGCAAGAACACAAGCTGCCCCTATTCCATCTTTGAGCTCCCACACATATTTCTTTAAGATTTCTTGAATAAAACTCTTGTCCAGAGCTTCCATAGGTGATATAGGTAAAGTATAGTGAGAGTTTCATGCATCAAATGACATCCCATAAGCTTAAAAGCTAAGGATGATAATGCCAAAAATGAAACACTCCTCTTCTCCATGATTATTATCTTGTATCATTATTATTTTCTTGTTAAAAATAGTTATATTTTGTAGATCTAAATTTTTGTAGCTTTGATTTTCGTTTATGCCTTAGATCTTGTTATTTGAATTATTATTTTGTTATTGCTAATGATTTATGCATATATTCATCATTCACATAACTATCTTAGTGATCATGCATTTATAACTAGTATAGTAAGCTAGATCTAGTGTTTTGAGTTCATAAATGCATTAGACTTTTGTTTTATGTTCATAAACAACTTGTAGTAGCATGATGATAGTAGGAAAGTTTTAGAAAGTTCAAGATCTATTTTATTTTCAACAAAAATCATTTTTGAAAATTCGGATGAAAAAGGACCCATATTTAGAAAAGTTATTTTTCAACTTCAAAATGTGTATTTTTCATTTAAAATGAAAGGCTTAGGGAATAGATAACATAAATGAGTGATTTTGATAAGTAACATTTAGATCTATGGGTTTATAGTTTACTACCATGGATTTCTTTTATATTTATGTTCATATTAAGTGTAGATCTTGGTTTTGAACTCAAACAAAAATGGTGAAATTCGTATTTAGGCAAGACCCCTATTTAAAAACACTTTTCAAGTGTCAAAATGAAATTTTTACTTAAGATAATGAAGGCTTGTATGTATATCATCAAGACTTCTTTTTACAAGAATCAAAGGTGATTTTCAAAAGTTATTTTCAAAATAAAAATCTTATTTTCGGATTTAGGCCAAGGCATATTTTAAAAACATGTTTTCCGACTCAAAAATGAAGTTTTTATTCAAGATATGGAAAAGCTCTTAAGATAGGATAGGTAAGGGATGAATTTTCATAAGTTTAGATAGATTTTATCAAAAGATATATCCAAAAATAAATTTTGTAAATTCGGATCTCAACCAAGGTCAATTTTGAAAACCTATTTCTCAACTTCAAAACAAGATTTTTATTAAGAAATGGAAGCCTTAAGGGATAGATTTGATTAGGAAATGGTTTTTAAAAGACTAAATGAGTTTTACAAAAAAACAAGCTCAAATGAATTTTTAAAATTCGGATTTGAAAATAGCCATTATGTAAACACCTATTTCCAAATGCCAAAATGATAATTTTTTTAGGAAAATAGAAGTCCTAGGGAATATATGTAATAAAGACCAAGTTTTGACAAGGATAAGAGAAGTTTATCAAAATATTATCCTAGAATAACAAATGGTTTCCAAGAATAGGATAAGAGAAGTTTATCAAAAAATAATGTTTATCAAAATATAAACCACTTATGTAAACACCTATTTTCTAACCCTAAAATGAAGGTTTTTGTTGAAATAATGAAGATGATGGTTATATAGGTCATCAAGGTTGAATTTTGTTAAAAGCAAATATGATTTTACAAGAAGAAAAACTATTTTTTAAGTCTAGTAAAATTCAAAGTTTTGCAAGATAAAGGTTTTCAAAAAGAGTTCTTGATACTATATGTATACATACAGGTAGATCATCACATAATCTCCATGACAATAGCTTGTAGGTAATACATATATGCATGATGCATTGTAGAAACAAAGTAGGAAAAATTGAGTTGTTGTCATTTTTAAGAAATTCGTAATAATGGAGTAATGGCATGAAAACCCATATTTTTCAAACTCAAATTAGAATTTTTATCAAAGAAATGAAGTCCTTAGTGGCTATGTATGGTTGAGCCCTAATTTTCTAAATATCAAATGATTTTTACTTAAAGGAATCACTCAAAAACTAATTTTTACAAAATTCGGATTTTGGAATCAACTCTACTTGAAGACATATTTATAAAGTGTAAAATGGAAATTTTTATGTAGAAATGAAGGTCATAAGTAATAGATATAATGAAGAATCAATTTTAGCAAGGATAATTATATTTTCTTGAGAAATAAACCCAAAACAAATGAAATGATCAAAGATAGGAAATTAGTTTTCTTAAAAGTAAATAGCCATGGAGTCTTACAAATAAAAAGTTTCTAAAATTTCTTTTAGTAAATATTGTCAAAAGCATGCATACACCAAGCTCATAACATACCATTCATGATAGGAAATCATTAATATTGCATATGTAGTTAATCTATATAGTAGGAACATTACAAACATTTACAAAACTATTTTTCGTAATTGAAGTTTGCTACTGTTCTGATATGATCCGACCTTTTCGAAGCTTCAAAGTTTTCAAAACTTGAAAATAATAATATTAGAATTAGATATCTTTCGAAGTAGATAGAAATCGATATATAATTTGCGAAATTCCGAGTTAAAATGACCAAGTTATGGCCATTTTAAGTTGGAATTCCCTTAGGACGAGAATTACGAATTCGATAGTTTGTATAAGATCGTTTGGATTAGTTTGAGTTGAAATACTTATTAGAGCATTTCTTCCTTTTTAGGTGATCCCGAAATCGACGATTCCCTACCAATCGGATTACTTTTACTAAAAGACCAGTGATCTAATGGCGAGTGAATTTTCTTCTTATTTTGTTACCTTGTTTGTGCTTGTAGCTAGTTGCATTAGAATTATAGGAACAAGATAAAAATCGATATGAATGGGGATGGGATATATGATGAGATGAATGTATGCCAAAGAATACTAAAGCATATCGAAACCATGATTCAATTGGATAACTGCACTGTTCATATTATTCCTGTTATGTGTATGATATCGGTTGGTTACTCTAAAGAATGTATGAATATTTTGATCTAAGCAAAAATTAAAATGGTCATGCATCGCATCGGACATGTTGCATTTGTAGCGTGCTACTCCTACGCAGGTCGATCGGTATGGTCCGATGACTCGTTTGGATAACGAGACCGATATCAGAGCTCATTCATGGGAACTAAGGCGCATCGAGGATGCATTCCATGTGTGAGCCTAGCCGAGGCGAGTGCTATGAGCCCAGGGCTTGGGGACTAGCAGTGGTCGTGTAGACTTCAATACCATCACTAACCCAAGATACGGAGGGCGTAAATCTGTTCTATGTGTGGGTTCCGCATACCCATACATAATTGTTTGCTCATGTGTTTGTTCATGCATAGCATATGGTTGATTATAACTTACTTGTTATGGTACGAAATTAAGAAAATTCTCACTAAGCTAGTGTAGCTTATACCCCAATAGATGTTTGAATGAACAGGTTATCTCAAGAATACAAAGTGGGGACTGAAATGGTTAGAGTCGAGAATGACTTCGGGATTCCGGCAGGAAATAAGGATACTTGAAGTTATTTGCTAGGTTTTATGATTTGCCTTGTAATAGTTTTATGTAGTAGAATCTTTTGATGATTGTAATTGAAGTATAATGTTTTGTATTTGGAGTATAGTAAATCAAATTTCCTTTACATTGTTACTTAAGTTATATCAACATAAAATGTATCACTCCGATGAGACTCCTCTATATGTTAGACGCCTTGTACATAGTATGGAAGCCTTCGCGTGACTTAGGTGGTCATTCTTAAGCTTTAATATTGTGTACGGCGGACTGCCATGTTTAGGTACCTTTCGGGGCGTGACACATATATCTCCTACCTTTACAAGTAATAGCCTCGTTTAAGGATTACAGCTATTAGACATCTATGCCCATATTAGTCCACTATGATTAAGCAGAGTAACATAACCCATATATTAAACTACTTAATATAACTTCTCTACAATATGAATAGACATTATTCTACTATTGTTCCCCCTTATCAGCTACTCGCCGAGCCACCCATGATAGCCTAAGCACCTAACTACTATGTTAGTACCGCTTAGTAAGGTTGTCGCCCTCGGACTAGGTCTCAAAAACAGCTATGTACAAGCAATAAGTAATTATTAAAGTCGTCTTTAAGTATTAGTTCATTTAAATGCCTACCCTAGCACATAACACACAAGTCATTGTGTACTTAGTACAAAATCTATACTCTGAACAATCGAAAGATGGACCAGAAGATAAAGTAAAAGACAGACTCCTAACAAATATCTGCTCGATAGATTAATTCATATTAGCATTTAAATCAATTATCAACTTATATCAATCTCATATTAAATGCTCATTTTTTTTAGTAAATATACATTTGAAACAACATACTCCTCTTATTATTCATGGTCTATCATACTACAATTATATTATATCTTAGGCAATTATAAGTTAACATGGTCTTATAAAGGTTTACTGGTTAAATTAGTTGCTAAATATAAATTGTTGGTCTCTAAAGAAATTACTAAACCAATATTAGTTAATGAATTTATAAACTTAATTTAGCCAGGTTAGATAGAATGAATCAATCAAGTTCATTTTATATTCAATTTAGTCTCCTAAACTCATTTTTTATGGTAATTAGGTTCTTAAAATATAATTTCAATAAAACATCCTATAATCAATCTAATAAACTTTTATTAAATAAAACATCTTATTTAAAATATAAATACTCTATTTATATTGTTCATAATCCATTTTTATCTCTAAATGTTCTAAGGAACTTAAACAAGTTCCCTATTGTATTTATACTATCTTATAACATCATATTTATACATATTTTATTAAATAAATTCTTAAAATCAAATAATTAATTATTCATATTAAGATTCATATTTTAATATGTGAACACATTATTTACATTTATTTCATTAGAATTAATTTATCTTAAATTATTATTTTTATTTCTTATAGAAAACTAGTGTGCACCCTAACTTTAATAAATCGGTTCACTATCTTAAACACTGGTTCTTAAGCTTAACTTTTTACGTAAAGTACCTAACACATTTTTCTACATGTTCATAAGTTCAATTAGCCTAAACTAATTAGCTAATTAGGGTTTTAAATTCAATAACATCTAATCTAGTTGGAATAAGGGATAATACTGACGACCAATCGGTTCACTCAAATTTGACCATCAAGATGGGCGATTCTTGCCTAGTTCTTTACACCGAATTAAAGTAGACTTCTTAAGATTCAAATGGTTATAGTCTTATGCAAAAAGATGAAAAAAGTTACCAATTCAATCCTATACATTCATGCCACCACTGCTGGCCGAAACAATGTTTTGTCTTGTTTTGCTATTTCGTTAATTTTTAAAAATAGTAAATATATTTCAAAATCATGAAATTTTTATTTTATATATCAACATGTTAAACTATCATTTTTATAAATTTCATCCAAAAATAAACTTGTTCAATATTTTATTTAAATTTAACAACTCAAGTTGTCAAGATTGTATATATATGCATATAAATTGATTTTCTAGCATATCTAAATCATCTAAAACATGTTGTTCAATGTTTATTATCTAGTATATACTTATATTTATATTTGACAACTTGAATCTTAAACTATAACTCAAATAAACATTAATAACACAATTTTTGTAAAAATTCGAGCATATCAACATAAATATTCATACTTAATATTTTAACATAATTTATATTTAATATATGCATATACTTATTTGATGATTTCATTTCAATAAAACATTTTAATTCAACATATATCACACATATATACATACATACATATATATAAACATGCAATAATTTCAAATACTTAAATTTCTAACATACATACATATACATGTGCATATTTTGGTTTTCATGCTTGCATATACATATATTAATCAATACCTAAATCTAAGTTTATTTTTAGTAATTTACATGAACTTAAATGTTACTAACATGATTAAACAAATTAATTGTGATTACTTAATGAAGTTAGCAAAATCAACCAAATAATCTTCTCTACTACTACTATCACCACCACTTAAGAGTTGATAAAGCTTCTTCAAGCTTATTTTCCTAACTTCAACCTTGTTTTGAATCTTCATTTCACCTAGGATTTTAATTGAAATAAATGTTAGATTATTGGGGATAAATGAGGGGATAAAGAAGTATAAACTTAAATAATACGTTACCTTATGTGTGCTTGGCTTATAGAGGGATTTTTGTGCAGTTTTTGAGAGTGTTTTGAAAGAGAATTTGAAGAGATGGGGCTGCTAAAATGGGGGAAGAAATTAAGTTTTTCTAAGGCTCCTATTTATATGATTTCATGCCTTGTAATTTCTATCAGGGTTAAGGGCACTTTGGTCAATTTATTTGAATAATTTATGGGCATTTCAGTCCTTTCATGAAGGTAGAATTCTCTAGAATTGACTAAGGAAATTTTAGTCTTTTCACATGTGAGAGTTCTCTAGAATTTAGAGAAATAAGGTGTATGATGGCTAAGGTGGTATTATGGGTTTGTGGGCTTTGATTCATGAGTTTATAAGCTTTAATCCATGGGCTTGTTTTCATGTAAATGGGCTTCTTGAATATGGGCTTAGATTCATGTTAATAGGCTTGGATTTTAATGTTAATGGGCTTAGGCTTTTAGACGATGAATTAGATTTTTAGGTTATGGACTTTTGAGAATTAGAAATGGATTTAATGGCCTATATACTTGGAGATAATAGAGAGGGAGTAGAATAATTATTTATAAGAATCAATTCATGAACTTGTTTACTTGCATAAATGAAGTGGGCATAGTTATTACAGGTAATCTTTCTATTCCTTGTTCAGAGGAAATAAAAAAAAACCACCTACCATATGGTTTTTTTATTACCTCTATATTTCCTCTCCAATAGGAATCAAAATTCAAAGGATATTACTATTTTACTCCTAATAAATTTAGTCATCGACAAATATATCATAATAGTATATAAAACCCTCTTTTTTAGATACAATTGTGTCATTCTTTATTTATTTTACCGTTAAGATTTAGTAAATCATGTACAAATCTACAATGCTGATTATATATAACATATAAATATAACACACATTATTTATGTTCTATAACGACCCATATAAGTTATAGCTTGTATATAAAATTTATAAGTAATATACGTGAATTATATGTGTTATGGAATTATATATGAAAAAATAGTGTGCATTGACAAAATATATAAGTTGTATATATAAGTTATAATTCATAACTTGTATGTATAATTTGTAAGTAAAGTATATATATTTCATATAGATAAGTTATAAGTAATGTTTTATATACATGATTTATATAAATATATGTAAGTTATACAATTTACTTATTATTATTATTACTATTATTATTGTTGTTGTTGTTGTTGTCGTCGTCACGCCCCAAAGGGTACCCTAAACATGACAATCCGCCACACTCAATATTAAAGCTTAAGTATGAAAACCTTAGTCATCCCATAAGCTTCGATACCAGATGTAAGGCGTACATTTACGATCATAAAGGATCAACTTTGAAACAAGTTGTTTAAGAAGACATTCGTGTAACAGTTTAAAAATGGAAATCATAATGCAATATCTAAAAAAGGGAAATATATAAAGGTCTTATAAATATCAAAGGGGCATTCCCCCGTCAAAAGATATAGTCCATCAAGGTCTATCGAAGCCTAATCAAAATAATTACATTGAGATTTACTCAGAAGTCTAAGTCTACATCTAGTCTTTGACTTCTTCCAAAAACTCCTTAAGCCAAAAGGTAATACCTGTGAGAAATAATCACGGGACTTCAACCATAAATAGGGAAACTGTAAAAGATATCTATAAGGGGGTAAGCTTCTTGCTTAGTAAGAATTAAATCTTCAAGTAAAGTACTTAAAAACCAATTATCAATCAAGTTGTTTAGCAAACATATCAGATGCAATCAATCATGTGAGAAAACAATATATATAATTTTCTAGAAATCATATGTTTGAATGGATTTACCCCTCCATTCGGTGGTTAGGTGTTTCGGGCAACGAGGCCATAGTTTACAAATGATACTTTTTGTAGTTTTATACAGATTCCTACTAATCGCTAAAATATAGTTAATTCAGATGCCCACTCACCATCTAAATTCGGGCAATCAAAGCCATAGAATATATTTTCAAGTCCTCGACCTCATTACTATGCCCTCATTCCACCAAGGGTATAGCAATGAATGCGATGCGACTCACTACGTACCATGCATGAATCATTTTATTTAAGTAATCATGGCATAATATTAGTCATTTTATAAGTAACCATAGAATTTGCAAACAAATCAATCTTTAACTAAATCATACAATGATTAGTTCTCAATTCCCCTCGATATACTTATCATTATTTCAACCATATAAGTAAGGCACATGCACTATCATGTTTTATCTTTTCCTAAAGTCTAGTGCCACTAAACTACAAGCAAATACATAAGTACAAAAGCGATAATTTAAACTCACTCGGCCATAGCAGTAGAAACTTCTAATTAAAGTAGTCTTCCGGTAAGGTAGCTCGGACTCCATGTCACCTATACAAGAGAAATACCAAAATGAGTATTTCTTGGAAGTTCTACTTAAATTGCAACTCTATTCTACTAAGTTCGTCAAAATTCGTATAGAGTGAAATTCCAACTTAAAATGGCCATAACTTACTCATTTTAACTCGGAATTTTGCATATTATATACCGTTTTCTACCTACTCGAAAAGATCTATCCATTTCTAAGGTTATTTTCTTCATAAAAGGTCATTTGGTTTTCTAAAAGTCACGGTATAGAATCAAAACGATCATCCCCGACCTTTGCAAAACAATTTTCCAAACTCATCTTTATTCAAAAATCATTTTAGCAAAAATATAGATATATATATATATATAGTTGAAAAATCCTTGAGTATATATATATAGACTCATATTGTATGCAAAGATTCTAATGATGTTGTCTCAACCATTACTTTTCGTAAAACAATTTATCTTAAGTAGTTGAAACTTGAAATTTACCAAATTCTTTTCTAAGCGTTTTGGAGAAACTTTATAACTTCTTAGGTTATTATAAATAAGTATATTCTTGTTTTATTTTTCCCAATTTCTTTTGCAAAATAAATCAATTTTACTTTAGCTTTAATCTTCGACAAATTTTGCTTCTTGTGATAAAAATAAAGTTTTTCCAAAATTTCCATTAAGTTGTTGATAACTTATAATGATTTTGAGTTATATATATTTTTCTTAAATTGGTTTTGATAAATAAGTCTCTATCCTCTTATATTTTTATTTATTAACTTTTTAAGAATAAATTTTATTTCTAAAACTTGGTCTTTTAATTTCCTTTACCGATTTTATTTGAAAGGAAATCATCTTTTTAAGTTATAGATAAAACCCATTGCTTTTTAACTCATCATATTTATATTTTTTTTGTATCTTTTTTAAAATAGGTTTATCATTTAGAAACTTGAAAATCATTATTTTCCTAAGTGGGTTTATAAATTAGTGACTTGATTTTTTTAACTTGGAAAACTAGTTTACTTCTTGGTTTTTATTATGAAGTTGGAAAGATTTTAATCTTAAGCTTTTTATGAAAAATTTTATACCAACAAATTATTTTTTACTAAGCCTTAGATTATCTTATTATGAAAAGAAAGTGCTTATTTTCTTTATTTCCTTGGTAAAATTATCCTTGTTGCCTGTCACGCCCCGAATTTGGTTCAAGGCGTGTCAGCCTTCACGTATACTTACGCATTATATGTTAAGGCTGACCTAATCTACAGTTTATCGTGATCGTTGCTAAACAAATTCTAGATTCTGAAATCGTTGAATTAGATTTTGAAAACAACTAGAGTTGCAACGGAAAAGAAATACATTTTTCTTTAAAATGATTTCCGAATAGGCTACTTTCTTGAGTAGACCATTACATGTAATAAAGTAAATTTCTCAAAACGATTTTCAAATAGGCTACTTTTGTGAGTAGACAAATGTTTATAAATAAATATCATACCATCAGGTATCTCAAAGTACATAGTGCCTGGTATCTCAAGATACAACCATAGGCTCATAGATATGCCCTCATCAATTTATAAGTTTGAGAAGATTATCAATAACTTTTGCTATAAACAGTTCAACGTTCCTAGGCACTTAACTCATTAACAAGCTCCTTTAGAGTTGTCCCATACTGATAATCACAAGCATCCAGATCATCACCTAAAAAAGAAGGAATGAGCCGAAGCTCAGTACAACAGCAACACAAGCACACACGAGATGAGCACACATGCCTATTATATATGCAATGCAACAACCAATAGTTTATATCTTTAAATTAAAGTGCGACAAACAATAATGTAGCACTCACACTTCGGTAACACGCTGGGAACCTGAGGGTCCTGAGTAGCAGCAACTGCTCAGGGGGTTGATATAGGCAGCCCGAATACCTATATCTCCTACCTCTACAAGTAATAGCCTCATCTGAGGGTCACAACCTGTAATGGTTGTACTAAGGGCTGTTGGTGGAGGCTTATATGTATGTAAAAAGGCATCTGTAATGGTTGTACTAAGGGCTGTTAGTGGAGGCTTATATGTATGTAAAAAGGGTGAAGCCTCGCCCATGTGGGATATCCTTCACGCTGTGAGTACTGGGGGAGAATGCCTTAAAGATTAGAGGCGGCCAAGCCCTGGGAAAGCAGTAACGCTGAGGACCCCATGTGCTACCAGCTCCACCATTTTTACATACATATAAGCCTCCACCAACAGCCCTTAGTACAACCATTACACAACCGTTACGCATCTCTACCCATCATAGTTGATAATATAATGTAGCTCAACCGATCCCATAAACGTAAACCACACTACTTTACTTCTCTTCGATCTAGGTAGACGTTATTTCGCTACCGTTTTCCCCATCAGCTAGCCGCCGATCTACCCATGATGGCCTAAGCGCCTAACTACCGTGCTGGCACCACCTAGCAAGGTTGCTGCCCCTCGAGCTAGGTCTCAAAAAATGACCACGCACAAGCAACAAGCAATTATTAAGGTCGTCTTTAAGTATTAGTTCATTTAGATTGCCTACCCTAGCACGCAACACATAAGTCACTGCGTACCTGGTATAAAATCTGTGCTCTGAACAATCAGAAGATAGACAAGAAGATAAAGCAGAATGTAGACTCTTAACAAATATCTGCTTCAAAGATTAATTCATATAAAGATTTGAATCAATTATCAACTTATATCAAACTTGTATTAACTACTTAGTTTTCTAGCAAATATACATTTGAAACAACATACTCCTCTTATTATTCATGGTCTATCATATTATAATTATCTTCAAGCCATTTACCAGTTATTCTGATCATATAATAGTTTACTAGTTAGATTAACAGATAAGTATAAATTGTTAGTCTTTGTAGAATTTACAAACCAATACTAGTTAATAAATCTATATTAGCTTAATTTAGCCAAGTTGAATGAATTAATCAATCAAATTTATGCTATATCCAACTTAGTCTACTAAACTCATTTTATAGTAATTAGGTCCTTAAAATGGTAATTTTCAATAACATGTCCTATGTTAAATTTAATAAACTTTTATTTAGTAAAATAACTCATTTAAAATATAATTATTTTATTTATATCATTCATAATATTTTATCTAAATATGTTTTGGAATTTAAACTAATTTTCTATTATATTTATATTATGTTAAAATACCACATTTATTCCTATTTTATTAAATAAATTCCTATAATCAAAATCATTAATTATCTATCTTAAAATTAGTATTTTAATATTTGAACACATTATTTATATTTATTTATTTAGATTAGAAATAATTTACCTTAAATTCCAATGTTTCATTTCCTATAGAAAGCTAGTGTGCACTCTAACTTTAATAAATCGGTTCACTATGTTAAACTCGGGTCTTGAGCTCAAGCTTTTATGTAAACTTCCTAACACGTATATTTATATTTTTATAAGATCATTTAGCCTAAATTAATTAGTTAATTGTGGTTTTAATTTTAATTGATTCAAAATTGTCCAGGGCAAGGCATAAGCAGCGACGACCGATCAATTCGATCGCATTTGACCATTAACCCGACCAGTTCTTGTCCGGTTATTTACACCATGTTAAAGTAGACTTCTTGAGCTTTCAAATCGTTGTAGTTTCAAACAAAAAGAAGGAGAAAAAGTCACCGGTTCGGCCATATGAATTCATGCCACCACTGCTGTCGAAACACTGTTTTGCTATTTTGAAATTTAATTTTTAAAATAGTAAATGTATTTCAAAAATCACGAAAATTTACAGTTTGTATATAGACATGTTAAACTATCATTTTATAAATTTAATCCAAAAATAAATTCATTTAATATTTTACTTAAATATTATAACTTAAGCTGTCCATATTTAATATATATGCATATAAATTGATCTTTAAGCATATTGAATTCATCCAAAACATGTTTATTCTATGTTTTATTATCTAGTATATACTTTGATTTATATTCTACAACTTGAATCATAACTCAAATCATCATCAATAATATAAACTTTCCCAGAATTCCAACATATCAACATAAGCATACATACTTATGTATTTCAATTAAAAATTATATTTAGTATATTCATCTATTTATTTGGTAACTTCATTTTAATAAAACATATCAATTCAACATATAACATACATATAATAATTTCAAATACTCAATTTTCTAACATACATACATATACATGTGTATGTTTCGGTTTTCAAGCGTGTATATACTTATATTATTTAATACTTGAATCTAAGTTCATTTTTAGTGATTGACATGAATCTAAATGTCATTAACATAATTAAACAAAATAATTATAATTACTTACTTGAATTTAGCAATATCAACCAAATAGGTGCCTCCACTACTACTTCTAACACTCAAAGATTGATGGAGCTTCTTTAAGCTTATTTTTCCTAACTTCAACCTTGTTTCTAGTCTTTAATTTCACCTAAGAAATTGATTGGAATATAGCTTAGATTAATGGAACAAAAGAGGATGTTAAGAGGCATAAACTTGAGTAATACTTTACCTTATGGGTGTTGATGTTGAAGAAGACTTTGTTGTATTTTTGGAGTGCTTTTGAGGGAGTTTTTGAGAGAGAATTGAGGAAAAAGTGGCTGCAAGTAAAGTGAAAATTAGGGTTTTCTAAACCCTATATTTATATTATTTCATGTTATTTAATTTCTATTAGGTTTAGGGGCTTTTTGGTCATTTTGTTTGATTAATTGGGGACATTTTGGTTTTTCTATATGCATTAGAATTCTCTAGAATTAGGAGATATTTTCTTGTGTTCACATTGTAGATATTTAAGGGGCATTTTGGTCTTTTCCTAGATGTAGAAAATTCAAGAGTTGGTTAAGGTCAATTTGGTATTTTCACACACTTGATATTTTCTTGAATTTGGGGTTTTATAATGTGTATGATAGTGTATGGTAATGTATGGTCTTATGGGCTTAAATTGATGGGCTTATGGGCTTGATCTTTGAATAATTGGGCTTAGGGTTTTAGAAGAATTAGGCCTTTAGGTTATGGGCTTTAGGGAATTAGAAATTGATTTTAAAAAGTAAGAAAGAGAATTAACTAATTGGCATTAGAAATTAATTCTATGAAATCTAATTAAAGGAAATTTAATATTTTACTTAAATTTAGGGTTTTATGGGCTTAAGAATTGGTATTTGAAAAAAAAATATTTAGATTTAAATTTCTAGGATTTAAGGAGTTGGAATTTAGACTAAAATGTCTAAATTGGATATTTAGGGTTTTAGGTTATTAAACTTGATAGATAAAGTTCATTTGATAATTGGAAAATTTTTATTAATTTAAATTTGTTGAAATAACCAATTGATGTTGCTTAATAGGTTAAATTGGGCATTTATGACATTAGAATCTTTATTTTCAATTAAATTCATTTATTATTCCTAATTATGTTAAATTATCAAAAAAAAATTACGCGATAAAGGTTTCTAGTCCCGATAGGTCAAATTAGGGTATTGCGCTCAAAAGACTCAGAAAATCCTAAATTTCATGATTACGTATTCAGAATTTTTCTTTAAGCTCTAGTTTGGTAGATATTGATCAGTTTCTATTTCTATTGCGTATTTTTCAATCATAGCGATTCATCTTTAAACTATCGTTTACTACCTAATAGACCTTAAAAATTATTTGGGTCATACTACACTTGATTTTTGTAACTTAGGTATATAGTTAGTAAGTTATTGACTCGGGTCTAATCTAAATTTAGATTAACATTATCATGATGCAATGGCTTCCATATAGTGGTTCAACGGTAATCGATAGGAATGTGGTAACAGTGTAACATTTACTTATTCTTGAGAGGAATAATATGATTTAATTCAATGTTTATGGGAGCATGTGAATTAATTTATATTATGGATTAATTTAAGTAAAGTTGAATAACAACTATTAGCCCTAAATGAGATTACTAATCTTTTCGGTTAAATTTAGGAGATATAGGTATCCAAGCAACCTATATCAATCCCCTAAGCAGCTGCTGTTACTCAGGAACCCTAGATTCCCATTAGCTTGTTCCGAAGTGTGAGTGCTCCAGTATTGATTTGTTTATTTTAATGGAAAGATAATAACTTGTTGATTGATGCATTGCATTTAGTTAAGCCATGTGTCACACTGCATGTGCTTATGTTATTGTGTATTAAGCTTCGACTCATCGTTGTTATTGTTGTTCTTTTTCCAGGTCTTGATTTGATGATGGTGATGATTATTGTTATTGTTGATGATGATGATGATAATGTTGGTGATAATGATGAGATGATGAGGAGGTTAATGATTTGATGATCATGATGATGATGTTGATGATGGAGTTGTTGATGATGATGATTGGTGTGATGATGCTTAGCTCGGGTTTAGGGCGATGTTTGAGGAGTGATACAGTATAAGGCCGTGGATATCATTTATATTTTTTTATTTATATTTTAAGAGCTGGAATTACATTTTGAAATCTGTAATATTATTTAAGAGGCCCGTAGAGCGTAAATGTTTTGAAATTGTAGATCTATCTTTAAAAATAGATGATCAAATAATTTTATAAAGCTTTGTTTCTTAGAAAATTTGTCTACTTTGACGAGAGTAGAGATTTTAAAAATGTGTTTAATAAAGTTTAGTACACCACGGCTAAATCCAATTATTTGAAAATCTAATTAAACGATTTCATAACCTAAAATTGAGTAGTAATGTTCAACATAAACAAAACCTTTTAAAAGAAGCCTGAGTATGTAATACTTTAGAGTATTATACGTGGCAGTAGCCTTAATTGATTTAATGTTGGATTAAATTTTTTGCATTATAGGACAAGATAGCAACACTAATTTTGAGTCAGCATCTCATGTTTTAGTTTTATTTGGTAAAAGTCATCTATCATAAGATAATTCTTGATATCATTTACAAGATTTTTCATAGAGATATAGTTGTCTCTTTTGCTTCTCTAAGAAGCAAACTTTTATCTAAATTATAATTTAAAATTATAAATTATTTATTTAGTATTTTTAACACCTCTTTCTTCCACATTATAATGGGTCATTTTCTCAATACAATTGAACACATGACAGGTAATTCTATTCTCTTCACTACTTCTAAATCGCATTCTTCATCTTCTCTTATCACCTTAGCGGATGACTCTACATCTTTGCAATTGGTTTTGGCATAGTGCATTCCACTTCGTTACTTTTATTGTCCTTTGTGTTGAGTCTACCAAATTTCTCCTTTAATCTCATATTTGTAAGTCAATCACTCATAGACTAAATTGTTATGTCTCATTCTATCTCGATTATTGTCTGTTTAAGGATCTTACGATGAAGAGGGTGATTGAAAAATGTCATATATCAAAAAGAATATATGTTTTGGATATTCAAACTAAAGTACCCAAATCCATTGCTTGCTAAAGTATACTAACTCCTTTTGAAGTACACTATCGACTTGACCATCACACATAACCTAGTTCAATATAACAGAATGAAACATGTTGAGATAGACTGACACTTCATCAAGGCAAATATTGAATGTGGATTGATTAGTATGCTTTTATGGTCAAATGGTAGACATGCTCACAGAAGCTAGAGAATTTAACTTTCTAGAACGTTACTAATAAGTTAGGAATGGAAAACATTTATTCTCCCAGAGAGAGTGAGTGCTGGAGAATTAGATTCTTTGACCTTCTAGAAGATTTGATATAGCAGTAAATAACCAATTGATAGCTAAATTTCTAATTTACTAATTTAAGTTGATTGTAATCATTCCATAGTTTAGACTGATTGTAATAATTTCTTAGTTGATAATTGATTTGTAGGAATCGATTAGTTTTCTAAAATACGACAATGACATCATATATATTAATGTATTCAGTATATGGAAAAATAAGAAGAATTTTAATTTCTTTTAACTGGCTATAATAATAGGTTAACTTCCTGCTTACCATTCCCCTTTTAAAAACAAGAGATGTGAAAGTCTAGTGAATCGAGGCAAAACAACTACTGTAAACAATGGATTTTGCTAAACGGCTAAAAAAGGACATTGGATTTTGCTGACTCATTCATGATAATCACAGGGAAGGGATCGCACACATGTAATTCCAACCAAATAAGAGCATTGTTTAATAAAGTAGAAATTTCAGGACTTGCAAACAGTTTGTGAAACTTAAATGTAAGAGCTAAGACGTTCCAAAAATTTAAAAGGACCTAGTTAAATCTTACCAATTTAAATTATATTGCACAAACATTTATGGAACATGAGTTGATATAACAAGTTTGTGTTCTCTAAGCAATTAACTAACAACTAGCCATGTTACCCACCAAAGTGGATTAAAAGTTTTAATGGCAGTAATATCCCACATGAATAGATTAGTAATTAATAAATTATAATGAAATTCTAATACAAGAAAACAAAAATGTAATATTTATGAAAACTATCTACTATAAATATCATTAGTAGTTGTCTATCTCTCAGGGATTAAGAAATACTGTACCTTTC
The DNA here is from genome assembly GCA_024138025.1 of Combretum micranthum. Taxonomy (NCBI): domain Eukaryota; kingdom Viridiplantae; phylum Streptophyta; class Magnoliopsida; order Myrtales; family Combretaceae; genus Combretum; species Combretum micranthum. Next base: position 48,761 of record JAMXBD010002178.1, on the reverse strand, counting down.
AAAAATTAATCCGAAAATACGGTATTTCCAAAACATATTTATTATATAATCGATTGAAAGTGTAGGATTTTATTTTCTTTAAAAAAATAAGATCCCGCTCACAGCACCAAATGATAATAAAAAATTAATCCGAAAGTGTAGGATTTTATTTTCTTTAAAAACATATTTATTATATAATCGATATAATTTTGGAAAAAGTTTCTTTTGGTACCTGAGTTTTAGCTAAGTGGACAATTAGATATGTGAACTTTTAAAAAGATCAATTTTATACCTAATCAAATCATAGTTCCTTAACACTAGAATTAATTTTACCTTGGCAAATCCTCAGCAATGCCTATCTGTGTACCGAAGAACACAACGATATGGGTTTATCGATTATATACGGATTATGTTTTTGAAATATCGTATTTTTGGATTAATTTTTAATATGGCGGTACAAAACCCACTACAACTAGATCCTATTGGTTAATATAGTTCAAGCGCTAGGCTTTTGTACTGATCTACGATTGTTTTTGAAAATTAATCCAAAATCACTGCTTGCTTAAAACTTATTTTGTAAATAACTAAAACTTATTATGTAAATAACTAACTAAAAATGCATTCAGTATATGCATCCAAAAAATTACACTAAAAATGCAATGTACTCCCGTGGATTTCATCGTTAGTTTTTTTTTAAATTAATTGGACGCATTTAGCGTCCATTTTATTTTTTATTTTTTATTTTTTAAAAAATCAACTGGATACATTCGTTGAATGTGTCTGTTTTTTAACTTTAAAAAAATCTGTTTCTTAACTTGAAAAAAATATAAAAAAACACTTTTGATCCTCAAGATTGAATCACCAAATGAAAACCAAGAATCGCCTAAAAAAATTATTCAAACACCCTATAACGAATAAGATCTGGGTTTAATAGATAGGAACATAAATAAGATTTCCTAGAGTTGTCCTTTACTGTCCCTGGGAGAGGGAGAGACAGAGAGAGTACCTCCTGAAGGCAGAAATGTGTGTGTGATTGTGATATATGGAGAATTTTTTTAAGTTAATAAACCTGAATGCCTCCGATTAATTAAAAAAATAAAGACAATCGGGACGTATTAAAAAAAAATGAAATCCACATGAACACAGTGTGAGCGTCTTTAGTATAATTTTTCGATTGCATATATTGAATGTGTTTCTAGCCAGTTATTTATAGAATAAGTTCTAAAAAAACAGTAATTTCGGAATAATTTTCAAAAGCAATTGTAGATCCATATTATCACTAGAGAAATAATTTTTAAAAACAACTGTAGATCCATAGAAAAGCCTCTATCTCTCGTCTAAACATATAAGTTTATTATCACGAAATATCTTTTTTTTTTTTTGAAATTCTACCATAAGAATGTTTATTCCATGTATTATGGAATATCACTAGAGAAATAACTTTTCTTAACAAAAAGAATATTTTATTCTAAAAACACGCCTAATTATGAAATAAAAATTTAGTAGTCCTTTTTAGCTTCGTTCCATTACGTTAAACCAAGCATAACAATAATAAATTCATTTACTGATAACTTCTTTTCTTTTCTTTTTGTTCTTTTCCATGGCCACCCTCTAAACTTCAAAATTTTAGAGAAAGGAGCAGGTTCACAAACAACCATTGTTTTCACCCGGATACTGCAATATCTCAATTATCTGTGCATATTACATCAAGACAAGTTTCAATAATCTATCCAAGTAATACTTTATATGCTTAGCAAAAAAGAGGGCAAACCATAGTGTGGACTAATATACATTTCGAAAAAATAAAGTAAAAATAAAAATAAACTCATTTGCTAACATCCAATATTGCTCCTCAGAACTCAGAAGTAGCTTAATTGCATTTGCAAGAGTTCGAGCTAAGCCAACGTTCTAGCAACAATTGATTTCAACCGAGAATCGTCCTTTTGGGCCAAGTCAATGAGCACCACCTGAGCTGATTCTCCACACTGTTTCCTGTGTTCCTCATTTTTTAATATGGTCTCCAGTACAAGCAATGCCTTTTCTTGAGCTTTTGCGTTGCCAAATTGTGTCACTTTAACTATTGCTGGAACAGCCGACATTTTCACTAAGCAGTTGCTCCCACTTTCCCAAGTCTCATCGTTAACAAGAGTTGCAAGTGCATCTATGACAGCTTCGTCAGCTCCCCTGTCATTGCCTTCTAAGATTTGGATCAACGGAGAGATAGCGCCGGCTTTAACCAAACAAAAGGTGGTTTTCACAAAGCAATAACTGTCATGAACATCGCAAAATGCTTCTGAAGATGGAGGCACACAAAACCACATTGATTTCCTTGATTTTCGGAGGGAATATGTATTCTGGGATAGCTGAGCTAATGCCGTTGCAGCTCTTGCTTTTGCAAGCGGTTATCCACTAGACAGGATCTGTACAAGAAAAGGAATCACCCATGTTCAACTGCAAAATGCTGAAGCTTTTTGTCAGAAGAAACCGTAAGCCGGATCATTATCCCTGCTATTCCTTCTGCTAGGAAGCGCCCTCCTGAACCAACGGCTACTGGTGACATTAAAATGGATAACAAATTCAACCTTTTCATTACACCTGTCGCTTTCTTATCACTGACAGGAAATTTGTTCAGAATTCCAACTGCTGCAGCCTTTTCTTCCTCACACTTTGTCTTTATGTAGGATTCACCAAGTTCCTTGGTCAATTTATGCGAAGAATCCTTAGAAAGAATATAAAACAACTTCAAGGCACTTAATCTTATTTTAAGGTCATTTTCGGATAGAAAGGGTAAAAGAAGCTGAATGGCATCATTCTCCTTCATTTTTTTCGTTACTTTTGATGCACTAGGATGCATGGTAATATTGTAGAGGGCTTGTAGGAGATGATATTGGATAACTGGACTTGACAGAGTCAAAAGTGAGAGCATCTGTTGAGCCACATCTGAGTTAACAAGAACGGACTCTGACTGGGCAATTCTTGCTAGAATAGCAAGCAGATGCATGCTCCCGAAGAGTCATAAGAACAGATGTAACAGAGGATAGGAGCTGAAGAAGTGGTGATACAATGCCAGAAGTAACCAGACGTTGAGTATTTTCTGTCAAGGTGGACAAGTTTTGCAGTGCATTTAATGAAGATAACTTAGCTTCAAGCTTTCCTCCAATGAACATCTTGACGAGGGGATCAATCGCTCTGTCTTCTCCAAGCGAGGCTTTACCCTGATCAGTTAGTTCCATCCTAGACAGTGCCGCAGCCATGACAATCTTGCACATATCAGAACCTGCGAAGACATCATGTGGATAGGCTTTGGGAGAAAAGAACATCTAATTTTAAGATAAAGCAAATGTTCGAATACGATTTCAGTTTCTGAAAAGGTCCACTATCAGGGACCAAAGCAATGAAGGTTCATGTTAGCAAAAGTTTCAAGTTATCACAAAGGGAATAATCCATGTTCAGTTTGTTGGAGTTGCAGGATCTATCAAATCAAGGCTGACAATCCTAAGGGCAAAGGTCTTAGCCTATAGGAAAACTGCTCAAAAGCTTTATTTCGGAATGAAATCAACGAAACCACCCTTATGAATTCATCTTTGAACTCATTCATACAAGTGACTTTTAGGAGAAATCAAACCACCATCCTTAAGCTATTCAATCAGGAGTAAAGATGGAAGGAGACTATTGTTCATTTTTTTTTTTTTAAATCAGTTGATACATTTGCAATGAAAGAAAATATTGACGAATTTGGTGGTCAGAGAACTTTAATTTAGCAAACCATCAAAATTTCATATGCACAAATTAACACATGCAAATAGCTGACGACACAATCTTTGCACCCAGCGAGGTAGATTAATGTATATGTTTATGATACAGGATTTTTGACGTTTATTCACGTCGGGATTGATGGTTTGTTTGAGCTCCTTCGTATCAGGTTCTCTGGTGGAGTCGTCCAAATCAAACCTTTTTATGCATGCATCTTCCTGCTGCTCAGATTCCAGCAATTCTGATGTATCAGTGCTCTTCTCGGTCCCAAGTTGGTTTATCTCCAAATTCAGAGAAACAGCATCTCTTGATCCCCTTTCTTCTTCAGCAGTGCTCTTCAGAAGATCAATTTCACCATGTGGTGGTTCCCTTGGCAAATGATCCTCAACTTGTCTCTCTTCAGCCAGGCCATCTGCTGCAATGTGATTCCCAACTTTGTTTTCATCAGCAGACACTTCATTCTCATCCTCCATCACTATGCCATATGCATATTGGTTTTCGGTGTAGACTTCAATGAAGAAATCGGTTTCAACAGCTGAGCCCTGCCTCTCCAATTTGTCACCAATGGATAGTGCCTTAGGTCTTCTACAGGGGCTAAGAGCTTCCACCTTGAAACTCTTTTGAGCCTTTATCATCCGTCTCCTTACCAACAAGAAGCACTCGAGTGGAGGCAAAGGAGCATGATGTTGACTGTTTAGGTACCAATAGGTATACGAACAAACCTTCATAACAGACGTTCCCTCGGCCTCAGTCGCTCCAGCATTGAGCTCATGGTACTTAAGAAACTTAGAGTCTCTCAGTGTTGAAGAGCATATAGCTCTATGTGCATCCATATCATCACATAAAACAATTTTCGAACATTTTTTAGCTGAGGAAGGCCTTGTAGGCTTGAAACTAGGGTCCTTGTCAAAGTCTTGGCTAACTTCAAGCTAGATGATCTTTTCAAAGTCTTTGTTGATGTATTGTAAGAATCAGGACTATGTTTCGGGCTGCAAGATTCACACCTTTGCATATTCCTAGAAAACGAACCAATTTGAGAATTCTTGTTAGTAAAAGTAATTTTATTGATCATTATGATAAAAGGGTATGCATATGTAAGAGAGAGCAATGCATTAATAAGGCTGAGACCGATACCTCTCTTTTTTTGCATCAAAACTGGTTGTGGACTTCATGTAGTTTGGCAAGACATAATTTGTCTTATCCCCCAGCTGCTTCGGTGATTTTCTTGGACAAGTTTGAAGACCGGCAAGAGGAGAAGATCTTTTAGGTTGTGATAATCTAAGCAATGTAAAGAGAAAAGACTAAATTAATCCTATTTATTAGCACTATAATACAATATAAAATATATGCATTAATACCCTACTTATTAGCACTATAATATAATATGGTACAAAATATCAACATTGATAAGGTTGAGACTAAAACCTCTCTTTCTTTGCATCAAAACTGCTTGTAGACTTCATGTAGTTTGGCAAGACATCATTTGTCTTACCCCCTGGTTGCTTCGATGATGTTCCTAAACAAGTTTGAAGATCGAACAGAGGAGGAGATCTTCTAGGTTGTGATACTCTTTTTATTTCCTTGTTGAAACCTGGTAATGATTTTAAGGTTTCAACATTTGCATGCTTGACTGATCTTGACTTCTTCATTTTTATCTCCAATGATTAGTTCCCTATAGGTGTTTTTTTTTTCTTTTGCCTTCAGGACTAGGAAACTTGAAGCTCACAAAGAAAAAAGCTATTTTTTCCCTTCTCGTTTTTTTACCCCTTCTTCCCCTTCCCTGTACCTTGGTATTTATACTTCAAAGAACGAGACTTCCTAAGAAACAGACAGGAAGTTTCTTTTTTTATTTGTTTATCTTTTTGGTTGAAGAATGGGGAAAGCATTCCTTTTCTGACAGGGTGATATCTTTAAATTTATAGAAATATTGTCTAGTTATATCTATCATTAATTGTAGTGTTAAACCTATATTCCTAATTTGTATAATGATTATATCTATTTTCTAATATTGATTATTGACTAGTCATTAGATCTTGTCAAAAAAAATCTTGTGATAATTTTTTTTCAATAATACTATTTAAAAAGCTTGGCTGTTATTATAATTATTAAGGAAAGTAAATATTGTATTTAACATATCTTGTAAATTTAAGGAAAGTGAAGATTGAGAAATATATTGTAGAATAGCATAGTAATCAATCTTGACTTTCCTTAAATTTACAAGAATAAATCCCCAAAATAAATCCCTATCTTTATGCTAATCTACAATATGTTTTTCAATCTTACTTTCCTTAAATTAACAAGATGTTTAATACAATATTTACTTTCCTTAACAATAATATTGAAAGCTTTCGAGGGTATTAGCATAATTTATTATTTTATTTTTTTTCCTTTCTCCTTTGATTTTTATAGTATGGGACTTGGGGTGATCAAGTCATTTTGGTATAAGATTTGTTGATAGGCATGTGATACTGACATAAAGTGGAATTTAAGACCCTTTTGAATTGAATAATAGGGAATATGACAAGGGAATGCCACATATAGCACTAACTACTTTTCTTATATCTTATTGCCCGTTTACTTGGAAGAATGGAATATAGGGAAATAGAAAAGTTATGTCTTGAGAATGGTATTACCAGTAATAGAATAGGAATCATGTATTACCTTGTTTACTTTATCCAGAGTTTTATTACCAGAAATATATATTCCAGCGTTTACTTTAATTTATTGATGGTAGTGTTGAATTGGGAATAAAATTAAAATTACCACTATACCCTTATTTAGATAAAAAGTAAGAAGTTATATAAATATACTCGTATGCCCATACCTATACTCACACACATATGCTATTCATAACAAATACATTATATATAAATATATAAACATATAAATTACTTATAAAATGTAATATATATATGTATATAACTTATATGTATGTACAACTTAATATATATTATCAATACCTATTTATTTGCCATTTATACAATATTTATAATGTCTAGATTATTAACTTATATATTTTTTTGACATTTATATATATGTATTTAACTAGTAACTTATAAATAAAGATGATATATTATATAACTTATAATTTATAAAGCATAATACATATATAACTTATATACATACAATATAACTTATAACTTACATATTTTGTTAATATCCTATTATTTGTTATGTACATTACATATATAATACATAGCATTTATATTTAAAACCTTTAGATTATATATTTGTATCTTTTATTTATATTTATAACTTATATATATGACCGATATGTCATGTAACTTATATATATAACCTATTACTTATAAGTTATAATGCATATATATAAATACATTACACATATAATACATAGCATTTATATTTAAAATCTTTAGATTATATATTTGTACCTTTTATATATATTTATAACTTATATATATGATCGATATATCATGTAACTTATATATAACCTACTACTTGTAAGTTATAACGCATATAACTTATATATACATGTTATGAGTTATAACTTATTAATATTAATAAATATAATCTAACTTATAAAATATAATTTACATGTATAACTTATAACTTATATACAACCTATGTGTTTTATTAATACACTATTCATTTGTCATATATATAACATATATAATACATAGCTAATATATTCATAATCCTAGATTATTTATTTATATTTTTTAGACTGAATAATATATATAACTAACGACTTCTATGTATAAATGATATATCGTTTAAAACATATATATAACTTATAACTCATAACTTATATATTAATGAAAATTATTTGTATATATAATATTACTTATAACTTATCTACATGAGATATAGTTTAATATATATAACTTTTATATATTACATATATAAAAGTTATGAATTATAATTTATATCTATTATTCAACCTATAAAATATAACCTATGTGTCTAACTTATAACTTATATATTTTATCAATACTTTATTATTTTCCATTTATACAATACTTATAATCACTAGATTATGTACTTATATTCTTTAGATATTGATATATATGTATATAAATCATAGATTATAAATAAAAATGATGTATCATATAATTTATAAATTATATATAACTTATACATGTATAACTCTTATGTATAATTTAATCTATACATATTACAACTTATATATTTAACTTGTACCTTGTAAAATATAAAATATATATAACTTATATATATAGGGAACGGACACAGGATTATATGATTGGGGGGCTGGACCTTAATTGAGTTAATCTTAAAATTATTTATTTATATTCACTCGCTTTAATAATTATATTACATCTTATATATTTATGAGAATTTCCTTGGATGAAAAAGAAGGTACTTAACCACTACACCATACTTAGTTGTATATCATTATTCTCTCTTTATAACATATGTAACATAGATTTTTTTTAAAAAAAAATGCATTTAAAAATTAATTTTTCCCGGGTTTGGGGAGGCCGAGGCCCCCATCAACCCCCCTATCTCCGTCCCTACTTATATACATAAAATATAAATTATATTTATAACCTATAAATTATATACACAACTTATATATTTTATCAATATCTTATTTACTTGTTATTTATATATATATATATAACATATATAATACATAGCATTTATATCTAAAATCTCTAGATTATATATTTATATTTTTTTATAACTTATATCTAAACAATTGATATACTATATAACTTATTTTTTATAACTTGTATATTTAAACTATTACTTATAACTTATACATATGAAATATGGCTTATATGTATATATAAAACTTGTAACTTATCAAACATAAAACATATATAACTTATATATACAAGTTATAACTTATATGTATATATATAATTTAACTAACATGTATAACTTAGATATATAACCGATGTATTTCATCAATACACTATTCATTTGTCATATATATAACATATATAATACATATATAGCTTATCTATTCATAATCTCTCTAGATTATGTATTTATATTTTTTTAGAATGAATTATATATATAACTCACCACTTACATATATAATAAGTAAATTATATAAATTACATATATATAAATTATATACTTATATATATATTATTTATAACTTATCTATATGAAACGTATATATATTTTTTACTTACAAATTATATATACAAGTTATAAATTATAACTTATATATACAATTATATATTTTATTAATGCATTGTATTTTTTCATATATAATTCTATAATTCATATATATATAACATATGTAATCCATATATATTACTTATAAGTTTTATATACAAGTTATAACCTACATTGGTCATTATAGAACATAAATTATACGTGTTATATGTATATGCTATATATAATCCGCATTGTAGGTTTCTACAGGATTTGCTAAATCTTAACAACAAAATAAATAAAGAATGACATAATTATATTTTAAATGGAAGGTTTTGTGTATTGTTATTGTATATTTATCAATGACTAAATTTACTAGAGGTAAAATAGTAACATCCTTTGAATTTTGATTCCGGTTGGAGAGGGAATAGAGAGGGAATAAAAAAGTAGGTGGTTTTTTTATTCCTATGAATGACTATCTATTCCCTAATGTCACTTCCAAGTAAACAGGTTGTTTGGGTTTGACATAAGAAAGTTTATTCCTTTACATTGTATTTGGGTAGAAAAGGAAAGAAGAAAAAAAAAAAAAGGAAAGTAGTAATATTTCTCTTATTCAGATAGAAAGGAAGTCATAAACAATGATATTTTTAAAGGAAATTTACTAATTAAGTTGCATTATTATTTTCCTATTGTAATTGCTAAGAGGTAAAATTGGAAATGTATTTGTTTTCCTTTCAATTCTCTTTACGAGACTAAGGGATCTGTTTCTTCTATTTCCTAATGAAGAAAAATGTCTTTAAAACAGACATTTCTTTTCTCTTAATTCATTTCCTACTCTAGTAGATGTTGTAGCTATACTATAGGTACTAAAAAAACATATATAAAAAATTAAATGAATAAATAACTTAAACTTAAGGATTGTTTCGAAAAAATTAAATTTTTATTTATCAATGAAGCACTTACCTTTTTTATTTACCATATATATTTCATATTATAATTGTTAGGGAATAAACTTGAATTAATTTAAAGATTAATGTTTTGTTTTTAGTATAGATGATAAATGTGAGTTTTAAATATAGTAAATGAAAGGTTGTATAGATTGAGTACTTTTAGTATTTGAATAGTAAAAAATATATGTATAAATGCTTATTGTTATTGAATTATTGTGGGTAGTTATAATTTTCACATATTTTCTTTCCTTCTTCCCTTTACTAACAAATTGGTATAAGAGCTTGAACCACAAAAAAGATACTGAGTGATCAAACTTACTTTTGATCATCCCAACAAGAAGAATAATTATCTCTATTTCATTCACCTATTCATCTACTGATAAAATATCTTCTTTATTAATGTTATTCTTTTAATATATATATTATGTCTTTTATCACAATCTCTTTCTAAATGTCCTTCTTCTCCATATCCAAAACAACTCAGTCTATTTTTATAATTTATGTTTTTGTTATATTTTCTCACATGTCTTTCTTTATTTAAATAAGACATTCTCGCATTACTCCTTTTTACATAATAATTTATCTTTGATTTCTTTTTTTGAGTTCTGGTTCTTAAGATCTTATTCTTTCTGGCTTTCTTTTGCAAGTTCTTCTTTTGGTCTTTCTCTCCCCATATACTTGAGGTGGATATACATTTTGACAATAACTATATTCTCCTTTTAATTGTCTAGTTATTTGTATATTTGTACATTTTCAACCAAGGTTCTAATTACAAACTATATTTTCATGCCTAAATTATTCATTCGTTCTACAAGATCTGGCTCTATCTTTTCTTTAAAATTTCAATACATTTCTTGTCACTAAATGTCTAGGTAATTTAAGAAAAATTTATCAGCTATTATTTTTCCATAATAACATCCTGCTAAATTACAATGAAAGAAAAAATCTTTTAAGTAACTTTTTATATACTTTAGTCTCCTTTATGTAATTGTTCTAAATGTCTCATTGTATTCATTTGGTCTTTTAAATTAAAATCAACATTAGGCTATGTGCTTGTTATCAACTTATTCAAACTTATCATATAATTCGCTGCATAATAAAGTATTCATTTATTCTCATTCATATCAATTTCTATTATTCCCGTTATTGCTTTTCTTACATCTTTTTGCCATGATTTATCTAATATTACTACTAATAATTTTGCTCTGACTTCTTTTCTAAATAGGCATTTAACTCCTATCACTATCATACCAATAAGCTTTTTTTTTTTTTTTTTTTTAATTTATTTATAGTTGTTTCATTCAACAGTTTTATATTTACAGGTGTTGTTATTGTAACTTTTTTTTTCTCTATTTGCTCTAACTAAACCTACTTTTCCAAAATTTAAAGCTCCTACAATATATAATATTCTTGGTTTTAGTAAGTCTATATTCTTATTTCTGTATATTTCTATGTCTTTTTCTATGTCAACTACTTCTTCAATTTGTTGCAAAGGTTTTTTACTTTCTTTTTTTTTTTTTTTTGCCAATCTACCTAATATTCCTGTATCTATTCATGTTTCTTCTCTAGGAATTTCTCCATCTTTTAATCCTCTTCCAGTTCTTGAAAAATTTTACTTAGGTTTTAGTTATTTACATATTTCCAAATATCTTTTTCTTTACATCCTCCAAATTTTAATTTTATATTTTTTTTTTTTTCTTTTTGTCTCTAATTTTTAGTCCCTGTAAGTCTTTCAATATTTCTTTAATTTGGTTTTTATTTAGTTTTGTCATTTTCTTTTTCTTTTTCCAATTCTTTTATGTTCATTATGTTTTTTTCTGCTAAAGCTATCCTATTAATCGTTTCTTTTTCTACTAAAACAGTCCTTTATTTTCCTAATTCTTTTATTATATTATGTAGCATAATTAATAAGGCTATCATTGTATTGTTTTGTCTAATTATTGGGAATATTACATATATAATATACATTTAAAAAATTACATAAAACTAAATTATAAAAAAATATTACATAAATAATAACACTATATCGCATAAAGAATACAAGATATAGACTTTTATCTGTGTCGCATTATTAAACTACGATACACATTCGGAACAATAATAAAATATACCTCAAATTTGTTGGAAGGTTAGCATATGAAAACGAAACGATCATGATTGACCTGACAAGAGATTTCACATACACATTTCAATTTTATCTTGCCCTAAATCTAATGCCATTATCATTACAAGCACAATCATAAGCATATAATTTAAAGATAGTGAACTCACTTTGCCATGGCGTGAAAATCCACTTAATCATAATAGTCCTCAGGAAGGTCTAGTCCGTCTTCTAAATCTCCTAATCAAAAGAAATAACTCTAATGAGTATTTCTACAAAGTTTGAGCGAATCTATAAAATCTATTCTAACAAGTTCGTCAAAGTTCGTCTAAGAGGAAATTCCAACTTAAAATGGTCATAACTTGATCATTTTAACTCGGAATTTCGCATATTATATATTGATTTCTACCTATTCGACGAGAGATATCTATTTCTAAAGTTATTTCCACAAAACAAGGTCGTTAGGTCTATGACTAGTAGGGTGCAAAATGCTATACGAAATTCCTGTCCCACAATTCAACTCCTAATTTCAAACCAAGCATCATTCCAAAGCTTTGATAGATACTTAGCTATCATTATATCTTGAAAGACTCTATTATATACATATATGACTCAATATCATGCATGATTCATGGGTGCTGGTAAATCTATTTCCTCATGTGCTTAGATAATGTTTAATAGGATGTATAAGACATATTTTACTAAATTTGTTTCTACTAAGTGTATATGTGTACATATGTCACGCCTCGAGGGGTACCATAAATTGGCAGTCCGCCGTACACAATACTAAGCCTAGGAATGACTACCTCAGTCATGCAAAGGCTTCCATATCATGTACAAGGTGTACATCACAACCAAGGGAACGTATTGGAGTAGCGCAATTTATATTGATAATAAACAAGTAACAACGCAAAGAGAATACTTATAAAAAATAAACGTATTAAATTACAATTCTTATGGGGCATATCCCTCTATTGTCTTCAAATAAATATACATCACTAATTGTATAAATTATTACATAAAAGAACCTTACAAAATTACTTCATCTTATGATTCCATTTCCTTCATAAAACTTAACATCCTTCATGACTCCCTTAATGTCATGATCCTCAATTTAAGCCATGGGTAGACCTGTTTCAACAAAATCTATAGGGGTATAAGCTACAACTAGCTTAGTGAGATATTCCTTTTCATTCACACCATATTTTCAAACAAGTTCATTTAGATGTTCACACATATGCTATGCATACAATGCAACAATCTCATGATTATGTAAATATATATAGTTGTTCGGAAACCATATATAGAACGGATTTACCCCTCCATCAAAGGTTAGGGAATCGGGGTTGAAGATCCTCGATCTTCTACTACTAGTCCCTAGGTCCTCACCCACAGCGTTCAGTTGGCTTGGCTCCGAACTAGAGTTGCTTTCCCGAGCAATTTGGATTCTCTAAGAAGGAACATGGCCCGTGGTACCGCACGATCACAGCCAATCCAACTCTACGCGTAGGAGTAGCAGCCTTCTGAAAAAGATGTGACTCGATGGATGCTATGCGTGAGCGTTTTATTTTTCTTAAGCCAAACCTTATTAAGGTTTATTAGGGGAAAATCAATCAATTTGTCAATTAATAAGCAATCATACAAGTAAGTAAACAAAATTATTTAAACAAGCAATTTGCGGTTGCGATATTCTTAATTCTCATTTCAGCATAAGCATAGAATTACATATATACACATAATCCCAAATTCCCCAAATATATATTCATTTTTATCTTTTCTTGGTATAATAATGCTACTACTTTACAAGCACAAGCAAGGTAACGAAATTAAGAGGAATAGCTCACTCGTCCATTTTGCAATCTTCTTAGTCGTAGTAATCCTCGGGAAGGGTAATCTTGTATCTTTCGTTACCTAGACAAAAGAAATACCGGGATAAGTATTTCATAGAAATTCTACTTGAACTTGTCACGCCCCGAGGATACCCTAATAGTAGTAAACAAGTTACACTTGAATACTATCACTAGATTACCTTCAGGGAAGTCAGGTTTTCAAAACAACAGGATCTTTTTAGTTGCTTGATAAGAAATAACAAATATATGAAAGAAATAACTTAGTGAATAAACATTACAAAACTATTACAAACCATATAGTTCCTTTGGAATACACAACTAAATAATCTAATCTAATAGTACATAACCATCAAACTAAATTATATCCGTAGACTTCTAGCTTCAAAGCTCTTACCGGAGCCATATTCCTGGATGTAACTAACCAAGGTGTAAAGTGAACTGAAAAGACTGTAGGAGTATGAACGAAACCACAGCTCAGTGAATAACCAGACATACCATACATCACACAAGTCATTAACAAATCATATGCAATGCAAGCACTCAACCATATGCACAAATACAAGTTTGGATGCTCTAGAATCCAAACAGGAAAAAGATTTACGCCCTCTTTTAATGGGTTGAAGAACCAGTACTGAATGACCCACCTGCCCAGGAGAGACTGTCACGCCCCAAAGGGTACCCTAAACGTGACAGTCCGCCACACTCAATATTAAAGCTTAAGTATGGCAACCTTAGTCATTCCAAAAGCTTTTATATTAAGTGTAAGGCTTACTTCACAATTTTAGAGGACCATATATGGAATTATGTAGCTTAAGGAGATAAAAACATATTAAGAAAAGAAGAATCACAATAACTATTTGTTCATGTCATAATTTTACGAACTTAAGAACAACTCCCTAAATTACTAATCCATTATACACATGTTAACATGCTAATGCTAAGCTACTCTTTATTCAAAATTCTAATATACAAAAGGGATTACCTGCCCACAAGGTCCACGTGGCCTTAGCCATAGGTACGGGAACTGCAAAAGATAGCTATCGGGGTATAAGCTAATAAGCTTAGTGAGTAATTCCCAAAATTCATACTCGAAGTAGATTATCAATCAAGTTTATTATTCAAACGTATGAAATGCAACAACCACGTGAGCATACAAGACATATGACTTTCCGGGAATCATATGTTGAATGAATTTACGCCCTTCATTCGGGGTTGGGTATTCAGGCCAATTACAGCCACCACTTTTAAAACACTTTTATAGGTCTTACCGGCTCCTATACGCCATCAAAATTTTGTAGTTATTACAGGCTCCTACTAGCCACAAAAAGATTTTGTAGTTATTACAGGCTCCTACTAGCCACAAAAACTTGTAGTTATTACAGGCTCCTACTAGCCATCAATTTAAGTAGTTCTTACCGGCTCCTACTCGCCACTTACATGATATACCGGTTATGTCTACCACCACTATTATACACTTGTCCCACCAATTGTATAGTAGCGAATGCAATGTGACTCAACATATGAAGTGCATGATAATTTCTTTAATTAAAGTCTAGTAGTTACATTTAACTTCTTTCAAGTGATCAACCAATTTCAAACAATTCAAGATATTAATGTACATACAACTTTATTACAAACAAATTGAGTTTCGATATACTTAGTATTCCTTCAACATATTATCATACACTTCTTTTGAGTTTGCTTAGATTCTAGTGCAACTAATTTTACAAGCACAAGCAAGAGTATGAAAAATAACGGGGAAATAACTCACGATGCCATTGCCGTCTATTTCTCTTAAGCGGATGAGTCGTTCACACACTCCACTAAATCGTAATATTCCTCGGGGTGAAGAAATCCTTCCCTTGGATCACCTAACCAAAGAAAATACCCAAATGAGTTTTTCTTGAAGATTTTCTTGAATTTTGACAAAACAATGTCAAAGAACGTCAAAGTTCGTATAGAAGAATGTTCCAACTAAAATGGCCATAACTTGGTCATTTTAACTCGAATTGCGCATATAATATACCGATTTCTATCTACTAGAAAAGATCTACCCATTTCTAAAATTATTTCCCACAAACAAAGTTATATAGGCTCCGAAAAACTGGTGACAAAATTCACCACGGATTTTCAAGTAAAAACAACTTTGGTTCAAGAATTCAAAATTTGTTTGATAAATACTTAGTTATCTATATAGCTGAAAGATTCTCTTTTTATAACTATATAACTCATATTTAAGCATGCTCAAGTGTTTTGTTGTCCAATTTGTTTTTCTTAAGTAAAACAATGTCGGTTTGAAGCTTTTCGGAAATTGTTTTTGTGAATTTCTTTGAAACGAATACCTTGTTTTCTTCATTTTCTAAAAACGTTTTATGTTGGTTTTATTTATCTTTTTCTAAGTGACTTTTGAAAATAAAATTTCTACTTTCTAAGTTACACTAATAATTTTTGAAGTTTTCTAGTAATTTGCTTTTCCCTATTTCTTGTGTAAATTCCTTTGTTTACTTGTTTTGGCAAAAATCTTTACTTGATATTTCTCATTCCTTTTCTCATGTCTCCTATTTTCAAGAATATTACCCATGCATGAAAATTTGGTTTCTTTATGAAAACAAAGTGGAACAATTAAGGACTTTTGTAGAAAAACTAATTTCTATAATCTTATTAACTTTTTCTTGTAACTTGAAAAGTAAAAATTTTATTCTTTTCAAACCATAAATTTTCTTTGCCTATTGTTTGCAAAGGTCTTAAAAATTCCTTAGTTCTCCATCTTATTTTCTTTCTTTATGAAAACAACCATTTTTTTGTCAACAAAATATTTTCTTTTGAAAAGCAAGGTAGAGTAACAAAGATTTAACTAGCATTTAAGTAAAAAGTTTCTAAATTCATAGTGAATTCTTTTTGTAACTTGAAAATGAATGAGTTTATTTTTTGTTATCTTATATTTTTATGTTTCTCATAAACTTATTCCTAAGTGACAAAAAGTCTTCTTTTATTTCATTATCTTTAGAAAATAAAACTTTTGGGCAACAATCTAAATGAACATGATTATGAGAATAATAATAAACAAAATAACATAAAGCATAAATAATAAAATCAAGTATTGAGTCTTAACTTTTTCAAGGCTCCCGGGACTAAGAAATAAACTAGTCCCATAATGAAATAAAATGAAAGAAGAAAAGCTTGTTTTGACTTGATAAGGACAGGTCTAAGACTAGAAACTAGTCTTAATTTTAACAAGGAATAAATAAATAAATTGCAATGGAAAAGTAAATAAATTGCTTTGCATGAACTAAATAAATTGCGAATGAGCTTATATGCTCTAAGGAATAAGTATATAGTTATCTAGATATAGTAGATAGTTATGAACATAAAAGAGACATAATGAACATAAGAAAAACATAATGAATATAGAGGAAACATGAACATAAAGGAATTGTGGTATGAACAAAAACAAAGTATGAACCTATTGTTGCTTTCTTAACCTTCATGGTTTTAGAAAACATACACTAAGCTCATACTAAGTAGATGAACATGGAGACTTCTTGAAGAACTTTACCTAAAGAAGATGAGCTTAAAGAGAAACTTCTTGAAGAGCTTCTTGGAGAGAAATTTTAGAAAGATTTTGAGAGAGTAATTTAGTGTAGAAGTGGTGTGAAAGAAGTGAAAGAGAAAGGGGTATTTATAGGATTTTTGAGGAGTGATTTTGTGTGATTAAAATAAATGCAAATTTAAAACAATTTGAGGAGGGAGAGAGAGAGGGCGCGCCATAGGGTAGAGGAGGAGTTGATTTATTTTTTTGACTTTTTGGAAAGATAAAAGATGTAAATATGTAAGGTAGATGTGAAATAAGTTATGGGAAAGGTAAAAAGTTAAAGATAATAGATTATGTAGAGTGTGAGTAGGTGTAAGAAAAAGTAGAGATAAAAGATAGTGTAGAATAGTAATGATAGTGTAATGGTAGGTAGATATGACATTAAAGTACCGTAGTAAGAAATACGCGTATAATAGCTATATCTGTTATTTTTACTTACCGAAAAATTATGAAAATTGAATTTTTGGAAACTTATATTTTTACGAGTCTAACGGTGTTTCGGAATTATTTTTACTATTCCGGGCTTCCAGACACGTTTTTCGAGAACTGTGTCCGTTTGGGTTCGAAGGACACCCGAATTTCGCGAACTGAAACTTTTATAAAACCTATGGTTATTACGAGCTATAGGAGTTAATCATCCCAACTTCGTTTTTCCGGGCCAAAGAAAACGGCAATGCCGGATTTAGATTGATACGGTAAACTAGGGTTTTTATTGACCTTTAGGGTTTCGTTTGACTTCCGGTTAGGGTTTTGTGCTAAACCGATTCCGAAAATTTAGGGGTTTACAGAGACTAAGTACACAGAAGAATCAACGATTTCTCGTTTTAAGGTTATCACTTTGAATATAGTTGATTGAACAAACCATCTCCTGCAATCCCCTTAGAAACTCCCTAAGTATTAATCATTTCAAAGCGATTCTACGGACGATGTTCTTCGGTGCCTTTTAGTTCCTCATAGGACCACAAGACCAAAGAAAACCTTGGAAGAACTAACACATTAGTACAACCAAGTGAAAACAGAGATCCGAAATATTAATACGTAGCAGGCTGTCACAACCATATATGCAATAATGCAATTTGTGCAATGCATGTTCATATTATTTTGTTAAGTCAATAAGTCTTAATCAATTTCAAAGTGACCATACATTACACACAATCATCATTATACTACTGCACAACATCAACCATTGCATTATCACTTTTATAAAGATATTTTAACAATCATACACTCAGATCAAATCATACTTTCATCAAACATTCATTTGATTATCTTGCATTATATATTTGACTAATTACAATCACAACCAGTACAATATGACTGAATTACTCACCTGCCCATACCGAATCAGTCGTATTAATCCGCTGGTAAATCCTCTAATGAGTCAAAGTCACCTATTTAAGACAAAGTATTTATTAATACAAATTAACTAAATTCCTATATGTGATTCGTGTCCTAGACTCGATATTTTGGTAATTATTATTACTTAGTGTTGTCGTGTTTCTCCTATTTTACTCGCATAATTGTTTTGTTATTTTTAGGAGTCACATTACTCAAGAAATTAGTTTATTTCAATTTCCATTCTTACCTATTTTATCTGTTTAGAACAAATATTTAACTAATACTAACTTTGATTAACATTAAATATTCGTCTTAAATTCTAGGGTTTTAAAAGTTTATTAGATTTTAATCTAATTCTTTCTAATCATTTGTGATAAATCTTATATTGTTGTACATATATATAATACACTAAGTAGGCTTAAGATATATATATATATATATATTCTTTTTTTTTTTGAAAATATGCTTTCGGTAGAGAAATTTGGGCGTACACCGACTCAAAGCCGTCGGCCTTCATCCCTAGGTATCGGTGTAAAATTGTTTTTGAAGAAATTTTCATATCGAGTGCACCGGTGTTGAAAGCTGTCGGCTTTCAACATACGCTGGCCCAACGCCGTCAGCGTAGATCTCCAATAGCCGGCTTTCATTCATTCTTTACGTGAAAAATTATTTTACGTAGCCTTGCTCAGTGTAAGCCGCCTATACGCCACTGGCCTATCATGTAAGCCGCCGGCGTTGAGCGTTTACACTGCCAGCCTTGAGGCAGTGTTATATTGTTCATCATCTTCCTCCTCGGTTCAATTCATGTTCTTTGATTTTTACATGTTAAAAACATACTCAAACTATTTCTAAGTGTTTATATATCATATATAAGGACATAAAACAACTTTTAACACGTCTATATACATATATATATAGATCTCGATTCTTAGAAAATAAAGCTAGGGTTTTGGATTATTACCTCGTTGGAGCTCGTTTGATGTAATCCGAAGCTCAAATTTGTGTTTATTAAGTTCCCTAGATGATTATAAGTCAGTTACAACTCTTATATTTGAACGAAAATAACTCGAGTTACCTCAACTTACCTTTGAGTTCGTATTCAAGGGTTTTTGGCTTATTTTCCTTTTGATTCAAACTCGGTTGTATTGATTCATTTGTTTCCTGTTTCTGGTTGGTTTTGGTAGCTATGTATGAGTAGATTTGTTCTGAGAAATGTGGGAATTAATGAGGATTGTTTGTTTCCTCATTATGGACATTTAATCATATATATATAGGAAGAAAAAAGAGAAGTTGCGGCTGATTTCTCCTTCGTTTTTCCTCCAAATTGCCTTTGGTTTGCTTCTCATTTGGCTGTTATTTTCAGACCAATAAATGCTTGGAGGACTTGGCATTGTTTGATTGGTAGGGAGGTTGATTTTGTTGACTAAGGAATGCATTATTGATCAAGAAAATCCGGCTCCTCTTCTTCTTTGTATTTCCACCGAAATGTAGCCGTATACATATATTTATATATTAGTTTATTTATTTAGTTAAATTTTAGGATCATTTAACAAGTTATACGAGTATAAATTAGCTAATATTTGGAAGTTTTTGTACAAAAATATGTGTATAGGGTTATACAAAACATTTAGATTTTCAAATAATACAAATTTAGGTTATATATACGTAGTTAATTATTCGATTTATAATTTTATCTCCCGCGATTTGGATTTCCTAAGCTCGTTAGGTCAATATTTGTTTCAGGCCTCAATAGCTTAAGAAAACTCGGTTTAGAATAATAGCGTGATCCAATTATTTATTTGGAGTTTAGATTTTGAGTTATTTGACAGTTTGTATTTTCGTGGTGTATTCAAAAATCTTTTCGATTTATCTTTGATTCATCGTTTTCTGTTTATAAGCGTAAATAATCGTTTACGTAGTATTGGACTTAATACAAAAACCAAACTATATATATATATATATATAATTAGTTTTGATACCAAACACGAAATCTTATTAGTAGCTTTTAATTTTAACTAGGAATCTTAAATTTAGGGTTTACGTCTAAATATAAACTCATCACTACTCGTTATTCTAATCTCGAATCATTATCGGGATAAAAAACAATCATTTAATTCCTATATTCATATTTTTTATTTAAACCTATTTGTATATCAGTTTTTGGTCTAAATTTTATATCATATCTAGAATTATTTAATCAAGATACAAAATCTCGTTTCTGGTATTAACCAGGGTTAAAGAATTTCTTTATTCGGTTCCTAAATTCTTCATCTATCCAAAATCTAAATATTAATCTATCATTAGGATTTGATTAGAATCTAAATCTATTATCTAGTTTATACAATCTATTATAAGGTCGTGTACTAATGTGAAAAAAAATTCCCGGGGTTTACAGAACTTCCTAATTCTATTTCACTATGTCTATCAAATTCGTATAGAATGAAATTCCAATTTAAAATGGCCATAACTTGCTCATTTTAACTCGGAATTTCGCATATAATATACCGTTTTCTACCTATTCGAAAAGATCTATCCATTTCTAAGTTTATCTTTGGCTTATAAGGTCATTTGGGTTCCAAAAACGTTGGGTACATATTTAAAACGAATTTTTTTTCTAAACTTTTATAAATCCATTTTCTAACTCAACTTCATTCAAAAATCCTTTAGTAAAAATATATATATATGTATATAATTGATAAATCCTTTGAGTATATAGATAAGCTCACTTTATATACAAAATTTCTAATGGTAGTGTCTCAACAATTTATTTCATAAAACAATTCATTTTTGAGTTGTTAAAACTTTAACTTTGACAATTTCTTTTCAAGTCTTTTGAAGAAACTTTATATTTTCATAGGCTATTATTAGTGAGTATATTCTTATTTTATTTTCTTCATTCTTTTTCCAAAAACAAGCAAATTTTTCTTAGTCTTTCATAAATTTTACTTCTAGTGATAAAAGATCAAAGTTATCAAAGTGTATTAAGTTGTTGAAAACCTTTTTATAACTTTGTATTTAAGGTGATTTTAGAAAATGAGTCTTGTCTTTTTATATTTATTATCTAAAATATAAGTTTTTGTTTTCTAAAACTTGTTCTTTTATTTCCTTTGAAAAGAATTCTCTTTATTGATAAAACCCTTTGTTTTTAATCTTATCTTATCTATATTCTTTGAAAATAAGTCTCTTATTTAGGAACTTAAAAATCATTATTTTCCTAAGTGGGTTCACAACTTTATGAGTTGATTTTATCTTAACTTTGAAAACTAGTTTGTTCTTGGTTTTGTCATGGAGTTTAAAAGAGTTTAACCTTTAAGCTTTTTGTAAGAACTTTGGAAACTAACAAATTATTTTACTAAAACTTGAGTTCCCATAATAAACAATGAAAGTATTTATTTCTTTTGTTTCCTTGGTAAAACTATCTTTGTTATTTAAGAAAACTTGAGAAAACTTGTATTACTCTATTTCTATGTTGTTTGATAATAACTTCATTATTTTGTGACAAATCACATAATAGAAAATTTGGTTTTAAATTCCTTTAGTAAAGTAAAATTCTAATTTCAAATTAGTTGAGACAATATCATTATGTAGATGCAAGTATTATGAGCATGTAAAATAATAAAAACATAAGAAAATACTAAAAACAAACAATAAATAAGAAAGTAAAATATCAAATTCTAGGAACTTAGCTTCATCAAGGTATCCCGGTTAAGTATTAGGAGCTTTAGCTTCATCAAGGCATCCCGGAACTAAGAATGGACTAGTTCCAAAAGATTAAAGAAAATAAATAAAAGATTGTTTTGACTTGATATGGACAAGTCTAAGACTAGAAAGAGTAGTCTTAAGGAAAAACATGAATTAAATAAATTGCAAAGCATGAATTTAAATAAATAACAAGTGAGCTTATATGCTCTAAAGATTATATATATATACATAAATATATTTAGTTAGATATGAATAATAAAATCAACATAACAACATAATAAAATAAGAGTTCATGTGCAAGAACAAAACATAAATATGTTGTTGCTTTTACTACTCATATGAGTTTCAAAACAACACCATAGTCATGTTAAGTTACATGACATGGGTAAATAAATGGTTGGAAGAAGTTTACCTAAGGTGTTTATATGATATGAAGATGGTAGATAAAAGGGGTATTATGTGAGTAGTGATATGTGGTAGATAGTTTATGTATAAGGAATGATTTTTGTGAGGAATTGGTTTAAGAGAGTTTTGGTAGAGAGAATTCTTGAAGAGAAGATTTGTGGAGAGATTTTGAGAGAGTTTTGGTAGTGAAATGAATTGTGTGAAAGAATGAAGAAGGAAGGGGGTATTTATAGAATTTTTGGAGTGAATTTTAGATGTAATAAAATAATTGAAAAAAAAATAAATGAGAGGAAAGAGGAGGAGAGTAGCGCTGGTTTTGGTGCTTGAGGGGGGAAATTTGATAAAAAAATTAATTTTAGAAGAAAAGTGTAAGAGAAGTTTAATAATATGTGGTGTAGAATTTTTATGGGAAAAGAAAATTGTAAGAAATAGGTATGTAAGTGTAAGAATAGATAGTAAGAAAAAGTAGAGATAGTAAAATAGTAATGAATAGTAGAAAAGTACTATGAATAGTAGACTAGACAATTAAAGTACGGTAGTAATAAAAATACGCGTAATAATACGATATCTGTAATATTTAGCTACTGAAAAATTCTAAAATTGATATTTTTGAAATCCGTATTTAATTACGAGTCTTTTGGTGTTAATGAAATATTTTTAATATTTCGAGCTCTGGGACACGCTTTTCGAGAACTGATCCCGTTTGAGTCCGAAGGACACTCGAAATTCGCGAATCTGATATTTTTATGTTACCTTATATTAGTACGAACTATTTTAAGCCATTAACTTAATTTCGTTTTCTAGGGTTTCAGAATGTGGGATTGCCAGATCTTAATCACTAGGGTTTATTATAAGCTTTGTTGACTTTTAGGGTTCGGTTTGACTTCCGGTTTTTGTCGAATTATTCGTAAGATCTTATAATTTTTGAGTTTTGACCGTTTTATAATTTTAGCGCAATATCTATGGTTTACCTTATTTTATTTGTGATTATTTAATAGTCTTTAGTTCTCGGGATCGTTTAACCGAGTCTAGGGTTATGAGTTGACTCAGTTTGACTTTTGGTAAAATTTGAAATTTCTGATTTTGAAATTTACCGAAGGATTTAAGATCTTATCATTTCGTTGTTAAGCGGTATTTGGATATATTGTTTTGATTTGCGTTTTAGGAATCGGGTAAATGATTTGATTGGCGTACGGATGTTGATTCAACCGACAGTTGGATTTTATATTTTTGTTTCAAGGGTTCTCGTTTTCTCAAGACTAAGAATTCTTATGTTTGACTTGATTTAGAATTTGGTTTTAACTTGGGTCAATTTTTGGGATTTAAATTTTTATGTTAGACTTCTAGGATTATTTTCTAAGAATTATGAAAATTTTCGGAGGTTTACAACATGCAATATCTATAAGCTATTATCATGAATGTTATGAGATGAACTATCTATATGTATACCCTTAATGATATGATATCAAGAATTCTTTTAGAAAGCTTTTGCTTTGTAAAACTTTTGAAATTACTAGACTTGAGAAAACTAGTTCTATTTCTTGCAAAATCACACTTGCTTTTATCAAAACTCAATCTTGGTGGCCTATATGCCTAACACCTTCATTATTTTAATACGATTCTTCATTTTGGAGTTGGAAAATAGATGATTTCATAGGTGGTCTACCTAATTAAAAATTTTGCAAGATCTTAAGGAATGAAAATATTATTTAATCTATACTTTGAAACCTTTCCTTGTTTTAGGACTATACTTGAATAAATTTCATTTATCTTTGTCAAAATTTGGTCTTTATTACATGTATCTCCTAGGACTTCTATTTTTCCATAAAAATCATCACTTTGGCATTTGAAAATAGGTGTTTAAATAGTGGTCATTTTCAAATCCGAATTTTGAAATTTCCATTTGAGATTGTTTCTTTTGTAAAACTCATTTAACCTTTCTAAAACTAATTCCTAATCAACCCTACTCCTTAAGGCTTCCATTTTTTTAATAAAAATCTTGTTTTGGGATTGAAAAATAGGTTTTCACATATCAAGCTTCCTTCATTACGAAGTTTGAGTTTATTATTGGGATTGAAACATAACTTTTGTAAATTTTCCTTGTTTTGAAAATATCTCTTAGTAGATCTAAGCTTTACTCATCAAGATCACTCATTTATGACACCTATTCCCTAAGCCTTTCATTTTTAATGTAAAATACTCATTTTCAAGTTGAAAAAGAGCTTTTCTAAATAGAGTTCCTTTTTTATCCGAATTTCAAAAATCCATTTTTGTTGAAACCAAAATAGATCTTAAGCTTTCTAACATTTTCCTACTATTATCATGCTACTACAAGTTATTTATGTGAATAAAACAAAAACCTAAGGCATTTATGAACTCAAAACAACTAGATCTAGTTTATTATACTAGTCATAAATGTGTGAACACTATGATCATTATGTGGATATGGTTAGATGATGAATATATGCATAAAATATTAATAATAATAATAATAATAAAACATAACTTAACAATAAAACAAAAGTAATAGCAAAATAACAAGATCTATAACATTGTGATGGCAAGGATCTCATATTCAAGTGTTTCCACATCCCTAGGTTAAGCTCATGGGGATTTTTTAGTGGAATCACACATGAATGATCTTGCCATTACATGTTTTTAAGATGGTAAAGTATAGATCTATTACCTATTAGATGTATGGAGCTAGATAAACTTGAAAAAAAGAAACTTGTGAGTGTGTGTGGTGTGTGTGTGTATGTGTTACGACAATGAGAGGTAGAGGAAGAGAGGAGAGAAAAAAAATTCAAGAACTTTGTTTTGTTAAAAGTGAGAAAGTGAAAAGTGAAAGGCATAAAGGGGTTTATATAAAGAATTGGATTAGGAGTTGCTTTAATTGAATAAAAGAAAAATGAAACAAAATTAGAGAGAGGGAGAAGGTACTAGGGGCCGGTTTTGGGAGAGTATGGGAGAGAGAGATGTTTTGTTTTGTATTGTGTAAGTTTCAAAATTAAATAAATAATTTAAGTAGTAAAAGCTGTATTGGAAAAGTAAATTATAAGAAATAGGATGTAAGGATGTAAGAAATAGGGTATGGGTAGTTGTACTTGATGAATAGTGTGAAAGAAATCAAAAAGTAGATTAGACAATTAATGTACTAGTAGTAATGAAAATACGATAAAAGACTATAACTGTAACTTTTATAAAACGAAAAATTATATAACTAATATATTTGGAAATCTTACAAAATTACGAATCTAATGGTACTAATATCATATTTTTAATATCTTGAACCCCTGATACGCTTTTCGAAGTCTATATCCGATCGGGTTCGAAATAAGTCGAAAATTCACTAATCTGATATTCTTAAGCACCCTAATATTATTACAAACCAATCTATACTCTTCATTCATAATTCAACTTCTTAACTTAGGAACACGGAGTTGCCGGATCTAAACTGCTAGAGTTTCTTAGGAATTGTTGACTTAGGGTTTCTGATTAACTTTCCAGTTTATGGTTTAGCTCGAAATTACCTTAAAATTTAGGGGTTTATAATATATCCATAAAAGAGAAATAGTCTCATCTAGTGTTCTCAACCATTTCTCATCTTCACTTAATTTAATCCATAATATCACCTAGCTCAAGCGTTTCCATAAACATTAAATTAAATCATATTATTTCATTTTAAGAATAAGCAAACGTTATACCGATACCAATAACCCCATCGACTACCTGCCATACCACTTATAAAAGTCATATATCAATGACAGAGGTGGCTTAAGCGCCTAAACTACCATGTTAATCTCATAACAGGGTGTCGCTCCTCGAACTTGATTCAACTGCGTAAAGCACAACTAATTCAAAAAAAACTTAAGTTATGTTGAATTATAATTAAATTAATATATGTCTATCCTAGGCAAGCAAACAACCATGTTACTGCATACCTTTTATATGAAATCCAAATAAAGGTAGAAGGTAAGAAAATAGATCAAATTGTTGATTCAGGGGTAAACATCTATTCAAGAAATTAAACTCATATAAGAACTTAAACTATATAAGAAATTAAACTAGTTAACCATTATCTCAAACTTTTATTAACATCCTATTTGATCAGACACTAAATAGGAACCCCACTATGGCTGCGAATATCGCCCCGCCAAAATATGGATAGTTCTCTCTGTCTGTCAAAATATCTCTTTTCACTATGATTGTAGTCATTTATTACAAAAGCATCAACAAAGAATTCATATACAAGAACATTCATTTTCCAAGTAAATAGATATTTGAAACAACATATTCCCCATGTTAATCTAAGATTTTCCTATCTCATTCATCTAAGCCAATTATTAACTACTAAGCTCATTCTAGCTTAATCTTCACCAAATTAATTAAATTTAATCATTTAATTCATTTACTAAGTCAAATTGATTAAGCTTAAACAATCTAATTCATTTTAACTTAGTGAAGTTCATCTAGTCAAGTTGGACTTAGAATAATTAACTAAGTTCGTTTTATATCTAAGATTCATGTTACTTAAGCCAATGTTAACTTAAACTTATCCAAGTTTATTAAAGTTAATCAATCTAATTCATTTTAGTTTATTTAAGTATAGTTAGTCAAGTTGAACCTAGGTTTGTTAACTAAGTTCATTTTATAACTAACTTCTATATTTAGTCCAATTATCTATTAAATCTATAAATCCACTTAATTCATGCTTAATTATATCAGTTAAATAATATAACACACTAACCATCATTTATCTACTTCATTTTAGCTCAACAAGATTCATTTCCTAAGCAAACATACATTTAACAACCAAACATGAGTTTCTAACTTTGTTTGGAAAATGTATCAGCTGAAAAGAAGTATTAAGCATTTATAATTTTGAAATTTGCAAAAACCTAAAACATAAAAGTTTGTAGATCTCTTTTTAGGCTTTCTAACACATTTTGAATCACCTAAATTGGAGGTTGGATGAAAAAGTTATGATTAAATTACGATCAAGTTACGAAATAGGAGAGGCTACATGACCGTGTTCGAGGCAGTGTTAGATGAAATTTTTTATCAGAATAAAAAATAATTATACACAGGCTGCTACACAGCCCGTTTACAATGCTGTGTTGAAGTAAAAAAATGTCCAGTAGCATAAAAAATCCCTACATGAGCACATATACGGCCCATGTTGATGCCCGTGTTGCCCCTGTTTCCACTGTCACGAATTTCCTTAGTTTCTTACACATCCTTTTATCAATCTTTACACATTTTGTTTCCATCAAAACATCATAAAAACTAATTTTCATGTTTCTAACACTTCTAATCCATTCAACATGTCAAACACTATCAACTCCTCCATCAAACCCCCATAACCACTACTCATCACCTTCCTCAACAACCCAACATGCATCCACAATTAAATCAATACATACAAACATGAACAACAATTAAAACAAAGTAGATTACATTGAAAACAAAGAAAAACAAAACTTATCTCTTATTATTCTTCTTCTTCTTTCTAACTTGTTAGAGCTACTTTTAACCTTGATTTTCTCATCCTATCCCCATTTCTAACTTGATTCTCTTTTATTCCTTCTTGAATTTGAGATTTAAAGAAAAGAATTCGAGATAAAAAGAAAAAAAGGAAAGGAGAGAAGAAGAACTAGATAAGGGAAAAGAAGAAGAAGAAGAAGAAGAGAGAGAGAGAGAGAGAGAGAGAGATAAAAAGCAGGGAAGAAAAAGGAAATATAAAAAGGAAAGGATAAATATAAATATATTTTCAAAATGGGGTATTAGATTTGAAACTATTAAACTAATAGGTTAGAAATTAAGAACTTAAAATAAGAACTTAATTTAAGAATTTATTTTAGATACAATGATATTTAATTTAGTTCAGATTTAAAAACTGATATTTTTATACAAGCAAATGAACTCAAATTTTAGAAGGATTTAGGAAATTAAATCTCAAGTTTCAACTTAATTAATTACTAACTGATTATACCAACTTGTTTAATTATTTCCTGTAATTCATTTGATTCGATTAATCTATTTAAACTTAATTCCTAACTTAGATGAAGCTTAGGATATTTCAGTCAACAATAATAAGTACAAGGCTAAATAAGATGCAATAATAAAAGCAACAATAGTCAACAAGGTAGTGAACAATATTCAACAATATTAACTACAAAGCTAAATAAGATGCAATAATAGAAGTAACAATAGTCAAGAAAGGAGTGAACAATATTCAACAACATTAACTACAAGGCTATATGAGATATAATGGATCACAATGAAATTTTTTGCTGAAAAACCTTTTGTTACTTTAATGCTACGAGGTATTTGAAGTTGTTGTCCTTACTAAAATAACTAGATATATTATAGCTCTTTTCTTTTACGTAATCTTAATTTCTTAAACTCCTTTTGTTTAACTTTTGTTTATCCTTTATTTAATATAAAAGTCAAATCAGAATTTATTAGTCAAAACTTTTGCTTCTTAAACAAACCATCAACCATCAAGCTAACAACAACCATTTTCACAGCAACAAACGGGCATAATAACGGCTAAGTAGTTAATAATAAAGCTTTATCTTATACATTATCCAACCATAATTTAATAATAAAACTTAAAGAAGGAAAGAAAAAAAATGTTCCAGTTTCTCCATAACTCTTGTATCTACCCTAAAATTTCCTACGTAAATTAGGGTAATAATTTACATAAAACATCTACAACTAAAAGCATATTTAAAATTTTAGCAAAATTAGTCACCTTTTCCATATCTTAATTAGCATTTCATTTCAGCACTAAAATCCTCACTTCCAGTTCCTCTCTTCTTCTTCTTTCTTCTTAGGGGGGATTTGCTTGGGTCAAGTATTTATTAAGAGACTTTTAACGCCCTAACTTGAAGGCATTACAACCCGCCACATGTCCTCTCTTATATAGGACATGCAAAGGCTCTAATATCTACAATAATACATTAATCATCTGTAAACACGCATAGGGTATCTCATAGGATACGAAACCGGTTTAAACTAAAAACATATATTTCATAAAACATAAAATCCTCG
This sequence comes from Combretum micranthum, assembly GCA_024138025.1. Classification (NCBI taxonomy): domain Eukaryota; kingdom Viridiplantae; phylum Streptophyta; class Magnoliopsida; order Myrtales; family Combretaceae; genus Combretum; species Combretum micranthum. Next base: position 18,944 of record JAMXBD010002178.1, on the reverse strand, counting down.
TTAAAACATAAAATCCAAGTTGGTATAACACAACCAACAAATCCAATAGAAACTAAAAATTGTTTACATCAAAATACTTTCATTGAACCTAACCGAACTTCCAACTACAGCTTCAAATGACCTAAACATGTCTTTTCTTTAGAAATCCTGATATCTGAATCTTAGCTCTCGACTGGGTAGTCGGGTCCACTATCGCCATCTCTATTATCAAAGAATAACTCATATCTAGAAAGATCATATACTATAACCTCTTCACCTGTACCTGAAATTTAAAAGAATGAGCCGCGACGCCCAGTATGAAAACTCTAATCCAAAAACAAATGCATATGCACATACAACAGACAAGTAATTTATGCAACCTAAGCTAATGCAAATAGTCATATTATTATCTTTCTTAAGCTAACAAAACAACACAATCCAGTATTAAGTATACTCTAATCCCGAACTCAGAGTTACTCAGACCTCTTGAAAATCAAACAATCCTTTGAAAATAATAATCATATACATATATAGATGAGTGGGTACTCCCAAACGCCTTGAATCCAGAATACATAATTCTACCGGAATCATCTCAAAGCACGAGTCCACTAGGGGCAACCTCACATAAAGATCATCAGGGTGCCACACCAATATCACTGTCTGTCAGGTATTTACTGGTCATAGCCAATCACACCCAACAAACAAGTTATTGAGCCAATTATCATTTGATTCATTATGAGTTTATTTCCTACAACCAAACACACAAAAATAACTTACAAGCACTAACAGCAAACAATGATTGGTCGTACCTTTCTCAATTTCAGAAACTCTAATCTAAATCTCCTAAAAATCCTTTATGGACAATACTCAACCAAAATAAAAAAATCCCGAATCTCCACAACACTTCAATCAATAATGACAATACAATAACAACCCAAATCTCTAAATTCCTATCAACAACATACATATATATAATAGATAAGAACATGATACAAACAAACCCTAATGTACTATAACTCCCGAAATCCTAACTTGACAAAGAAAATCACCAGGTTGCACCGTCTAACCCGATCAATCTCCCACAACAATCTATAGAACTCGATAATCCTCCAAAACCCTAATATTCAAAACAACAAGAACAATCACATTCATATCAAGAATGAACCTTTATTGAATCTTTACGTTTAAAAGATTTTGCTTACTTGCTTGGATCACCAAACTCGAATCCTTTCTCAAAATTTCGAATTCCACACAAAGCTAGGGTTTTTCTCCAAAACCTTCATGAAAAATCCATAAAACCCTAAGAAAACTTATACAAATTCGTATACAACACATGGGAGAAGGTTAAGATCACTTACTTTAGATCAAAAACACATTCTTGATGGTTCTCCAACTCTAGAACTCCAAGAACACTTCAAAACTCCCATTTACGAAGGAAAAAAATAATAAAACATTTCTGTCGAAAATGTCTTCTCGCGTCTTGTATATATAGAAATTGCTCATACACCGGCACCTATGCCCAAGCATACGTATTATTTTGCCGGCATACACTTTATATTGGCAAAAATAACACGAACATGGGCAGCGTTCATCGAGGCATTGAATTCCCAGAATTTCAATCCAACAACATACGTTGGTAAATCCATGACCAACGCCAGCGGTGTTCATATCCAACGTTAAAATCAACTCGCGTACACTGGTGGTGTTCCATCCAGGGTTAAAAGAAACGCTACTGTTCCTTCCTATGCCGGCAGCATAGATTCTTCAGATGGCGGCGTTGCACCTGTTAAAAATTGCAGAAATCCGAACTTTAACATTCATTCCCCAATCAAACTTAAACTTTTACAACTTACTTGTTTTGACCTTAAACTCATCTTTTGATTCATAATCCACTATATTTTCATCTTCATATTTCTGTATATTACAAGACTTCTAAGGAAGTCTTGTTTAAAAGCGTTGGATCTATTAAAAAATGTTAGATTGTTCGATGCAAGTGTAACATTTTCCCACTGGTATAAAAAGCATATCATCCTGGACGTTTTGTTCTTTTTCCATCTCTTCTCTACCATTGAAACCCTAGTTGCTTCCTGTCTACATCCCGAACAAAATGCTAGCTATGTCTCCCTCTCTCCTCTTACCAATAATTTTTTCATCCCCTTTCTTGTTTTAAAGGAGAAACCGTCCCCCTCATTTGTTGAAGAATAAACCGATTACACCTCCTTAAAATGAAATTGAAAAATTTAAGCTACGTTTTGTTCAGAAGCAATCGATTTTTGGTGTTATAGTTGGAGCCTAAAGCTTTAACTTTGCTATTTTATCGGTAAGTTGTGTTATAGTTTTGTAAGTTTTTGTTAGCACTAGGAAAAACTCTTTTTGCTTTAGTGTTTGCTGTTTTATTGAATTAAATTGAGGAAATGAAAATTGGATAGGATTTAACGCTTTCATTTTTGCTGTTTGTTTGGTCTGAAATTGAAAATCATGTGTGTGATTTCATATTTTGGTTTGCAGTGAACCTTTGAAAATGGAGGAACAAGTTATAGCATCTCTTAACAAGTCAAAATGAAAGTCTGTGGTTGATGCTCACGCTAGCGGGACAAATGAAGGTGCCGATGAGGCTGTAAGCATCTGTTCGATGTTTTTATTTGTTATTTTTATTTATTGTGTTTCACTGAAAGTGAGATTTTTATTTGTTAATTTTTATTGACATTTGTCAGGTACTTAGGTACAGATGCGCTCCAAAGAAAGTACAGTTGATGACAAAGACGTTTGGCCCATGAAGTGAGCAAAGGAGAATGGTTAAGGAACTTGGTTCTGGTGGTTTGTTATCCATGAAGCTTTCTTGTATAAATAGGAAGCTTTTAAAGGTTTTGTTATCTAATTTTAATGAAGAGACACACACACTTTGCACGTCAGAGAAAGTGATGTGATCATAACTTCGGAAGATGTAACAAAAGTTCTTGGGTTGAGGTCAATAGGATTAGATGTTGAATGCCACAATATTGAAGGTCAAGTGGAGGAGCATTTGCAAATATTTCTGTTTGAAGGGGGGATGAAGCAGCAAAGTTTATGGGAAATGCTTAGTAGTGGGGACTTGAAGTCAATCGAACAATTTAAGGTTGATGCATTCAAATCTGAATTTGGCCCTAAGCTTACTTGTTTCTGTTTTTCAACTTGCTGTACTGTGTAATAAGCCTTGTTTATCGAAGGAAGGGGATCCATTGACAATATATGGTTCCTCACATGTTCAAAACTTTCATTTAAACCCATCAGAAATTGTATCAAACGTGACACCATTTCGTATTCTTGAATCCTTTCCTTTAGTACACAAGTACAACACTCAAATCTTCCACATTCACAAAAAGGATATTAATGCAAGACTTGCAATTCATCCCAAATCCTTTTGAACCTATTGTAATAAGATCCGACAAATTGACTCATTTGTCTAGTGTTACTCAACTCACTTTGAAGTTGAAAAATTAAAAGACCATTTCCTTGACCATATTGCTCTGAGATTTCCTTCCAAAATTCATGAGCATATTGAGTATATAGATAATTCTGTGAAAATTCACTAGACATGGAATTAAGAATCCAACACCTCACCATGTAATTGCATGTTGTCCAATGAACCGAATCTGACGAATTAGTGGTTAGTTTTGGAATACTACCATCTATAAACCCTAATTTTAACTTCACACCCAATTCCACCTTAATGGATCGGCTCCACACAAGGAAATTTAATCCATTAAAAATTATATTTCTGATGACCATGCTCGGATTATCAGAACTAGAAATGTATAATGGATCAATATCGATCATCTCAATCTGTCCTCTATTAGCATTATGCAAATCAGCTACTGCTTGATTCGATTGATCATTATTCATATCGATAAAAACTGTAGAGACGAATCTTACCTAGACTCCTGCTATGATACTATGTGAAGTGTGACAAACAAAACATGCAATCAAGCGTGTAACTAAGAAACAGCAGTCGAGCAAGTTAATTGAGGGAAAACGAAAACAGAAGCAATTAAGAAAGGTGTTTTTTATCAGATAGTTATAACAGGAGAGTTGTGAACTTAAGGACTTGCCATCAGAAAAGACAGCTGTAACTAAGACTAGCTTGTAATCGGAAGGCTAAAGACACGTGGATTAACAAAATAAATAATAAAACACTGAAATCTCCACACTGTGATGCCTATATTCAAAAACATAGAAAAATATATGATGAAAATTCCTAATTTCAGCAACTTTTGCAAAATTCTTCAAATTCACCAGGCATAAAAACCTACTCGATATGTGTGGAATTAAGAAATTATTAATAGAAGAGCCAACAGCATTAATTAATAATAATAATCTAATTTAGCTCAAAATCCTCCTAGCCAACATATCCTTCGAACTCGGTCAACATATCGTATTTCTCATAAGCAAATAGAAATGTTCGAAACTTAGAAAACATTGTTGCAATCTCGTTACAGAAAATTATGGAATCAAACACTAATAGTTACATCAATACAGATTCAACAAGTTTTTGCGGTCTTCTGTTTTCATGCTCAGTGTAGGAGTGGAACTAGTCAGTTGTTCCAGGAAGCCTGCTACTATGATTCCTATAAGACAGTCCGTCCGTGTCTGACCGATGCTCTACAGTTTTCAAGGATTCATGTATCCTGCAGAATTTGATTTAATGAGCTTACTTAGTTACCACACAAATACTGAGTTCTAATTATTTCCAAGACATAGAAAGACAGAACGTGGGAAAAAGAAATTGGGAAAAGTTTTACCATAGGTGCAGATGTCTCTCGGTTGCAAGCTTGCATTGGTCTTACATGAGGAAGCCCTGTTGAGGTACTGTGTTTCACTTTTAGGTATTGGCATCACCTTTTCAAAAGCCTCTACAATTAGTGCAACCTTTCCCTTCCAAGGCGGAACAAGTTTTGTTACAGCCTGCTGAAGTGCATGGTCAATCATCCATTCCTCTAGATTTTTCCTTTCATTCGTCATCTGATGCTTGAGATAAACCTTCTCTGCTTCGGGATTGGGCACCAATGGCAGATAATTTGGTTCTCGGGGATTGAATCCCCTCATATCCTCCACAGGCTCACTTAGACTCTTGCGCTTGATAGTCCACTTCAATTTTGAACCAAGTAGTTCAACAGGGGAATTTTTTTTCCGCTTAACAAAAGTACTTTTCTCCCGTGTACCAGTTACATCATCTGTTTTCAACGTTGATTCATTCACATCGGGATTGATGGTTTGTTTGACCTCCTTCGTATCAGATTCTCTGGTGGAGTCGTCCAAATTAGACCTTTTTATGCATGCATCTTCCTGCTGCTCAGATTCCAGCAATTCTGATGTATTAGTGCTTCTCGGTCCCAAGTTGGTTTATCTCCAAATTCAGAGAAACAGCATCTCTTGATCCCCTTTCTCCTTCAGCAATGCTCTTCAGAAGATCAATTTCACCATGTGGTGGTTCCCTTGGCAAATGATCCTCACCTTGTGTCTCTTCAGCCAGGCCATCTGCTGCAATGTGATTCCCAACTTTATTTTCATCAGCAGACACTTCATTCTCATCCTCCATCACTATGCCATATGCATATTGGTTTTCGGTGTAGACTTCAATGAAGAAATCAGTTTCAACAGCTGAGCCCTGCCTCTCCAATTTGTCACCAATGGATGGTGCCTTAAGTCTTCTACGTGGGCTAAGAGCTTCCACCTTGAAACTCTTTTGAGCCTTTATCATCCGTCTCCTTACCAACAAGAAGCACTCGAGTGGAGGCAAAGGAGCATGATGTTGACTGTTTAGGTACCAATAGGTATACGAACAAACCTTCATAACAGACGTTCCCTCGGCCTCAGTCGCTCCAGCATTGAGCTCATGGTACTTGAGAAACTTAGATTCTCTCAGTGTTGAAGAGCATATAGCTCTATGTGCATCCATATCATCACATAAAACAATTTTCGAACATTTTTTAGCTGAGGAAGGCCTTGTAGGCTTGAAACTAAGTGTGGTTGTCAAAGTCCTGGCTAAATTCAAGCTAGATGATCTTTTCAAAGTCTTTATTAATGTTTTGCAAGAATCAGGACTATGTTTCGGGCTGCTAGATTCACGCCTTTGTATATTCCTAGAAAATAAACTTGTTAGTAAAAGTAATTTTATTGATCATTATGCTACAAGGGTATGTGTATACAAGAGAGAGCAATGTCAAGAGAAAAGACGAAATTAACCCTACTTATTTGCACTATTATACAATAAAAAATATATGCATTAATACCCTATTTATTAGCACTATAATATAATACAAAATAAATGCATTAATAAGGCTGAGATCGAAACCTCTCTTTCTTTGCATCAAAACTACTTGTAGACTTCATATAGTTTGGCAAGACATCATTTGTCTTAACCCCTGGCTGCTTCGGTGATGTTCCTGGACAAGTTTGAAGACTGATAAGAGGAGGAGATCTTCCAGGTTGTGATAATCTGAGAAATGCAAAGAGAAAAGACTAAATTAACCCTATTTAGCACTATAATACAATATAAAATATATATATTAATACCCTTTTTATCAGAACTATAATATAATACAAAATATAATCATTAATAACTAATAAGGCTAAGATCGAAACCTCTCTTTCTTTGCATCAAAATTGCTTGTAGACTTCATGTAGTTTGGCAAGACATCATTTGTTTTACCCCCCAGCTGCTTCAGTGATGTTCTTGGACAAGTTTGAAGACCGACAAGAGGAGGAGATCTTCTAAGTTGTGATAATCTGAGCAATGCAAAGAGAAAAGACTAAATTAACCCTATTTATTAACACTATAATACAATATAAAATATATGCATTAATACCCTATTTATTAGCACTATAATATAATACAAAATATCTGCATTAATAAGGCTGAGACTGAAACCTCTCTTTCTTTACATCAAAACTACTAGTAGACTTCATGTAGTTTGGCAAGACATCATTTGTCTTAACCCCTAGTTGCTTCAAGGATGTTCCTAGACAAGTTTGAAGACCGGCCAGAGAAGGAGATCTTCCATGTTGTGATACTCTTTTTATTTTCTTGTTGAAACTTGGTAATGATTTTAAGGTTTCAACATTTGCGTAATTCACTGATCTTAACTTCTTCATTTTTATCGTCAAATGATCAGTTCCCTATAGGAGTTTTGTTTCTTTTGCCTTCAGGACTAGGAAACTTGAAGCTTACAAAGAAAAAAGTCAGTTTCTCTCTTCTTGTTTTTTTACCCCCTTCTTCCCCTTCCCTGTGCCTTGTTATTATATACTTCAAAGAAAGGGACTTCCCAGGAAACAAACAGAGAAGTTTCTTTTTTTATTTGTATACCTTTTTGGTTAAAGAATGGGGTAGGCTTTCCTTTTGTGATAGGGTGATATCTTGAAATTTAGAGAAATATTGACTGGTGGTATCTATCATTAATTGTAGTATTAAACATATATTCCTAATTGTTATAATGATTATATCTATTTTCTAATATTGATTATTGACTAGTCATTTGATCTTGTTAAGAAAAAATCTTGTGATAATTTTTTTCAATAATATTGTTTAAGAAGCTTGGGTTGTTATTATGATTGTTAAGGAAAGTAAATATTGTATTGAACATATCTTGTAAATTTAAGCAAAATGAAGATTGAGAAATATATTTTAGAATAGCATAAAATTCAATCTTGACTTTCCTTAAAATTACAAGAATAAATCCTCAAAATAAACCTCTATCATTATGTTAATCTACAATATATTTCTCAATCTTCACTTTGCTTAAATTTACAAGATATGTTCAATACAATATTTACTTTCCTTAACAATAATATTGAAAGCTTTCGAAGGTAGTAGCATAATTTATTATTGTATTTTTCCCCTTCTCCTTTTGGTTTTTATAGTATGGGACTAGATTTGTTAATAGTTATGTAATTCTAACATAAAGTGGAATTTAAGCCCTTTTGAATTGAATAATAGGGAATATGACAAGGGAATGCTACATATAGCACTGAATAGTTTTCTTATATCTTACTGTCTATTTACTTAGAAGAATGGAATAGAGGAGAATAGAAAATTATGTCTTGAAAATAATATTACCAATAATAGACTAGGAATCATGTATTACCTTGTTTCTTCATCCAGAGTTATATTACAAGAAATACATATTCCAGTGTTTACATTAATTTATTGATTGTATTACTAAATTAGGAATAAAATTTAAATTATCGCTATACCTTATTTAGATAAAAAAGTGATAAGCTATATAAATATACTCGTATACCCATACCTATAATCACGCACATATGCTATTCATAACAAATACATTATATGAAATGACCTAGATTTACATTTTAATCAAATCTCATGTGTTTATTAATTTATTTTAAGGAGTTGAATTGAATGAGTATGGTTATGTTGTTAGTAGTATAAGATATATGATTTTGTATGTGTATATGTTGATATTAATATTTTGTTTTATATGCATTAATGTGTGAGTAATGAAATTATTAATGTTGTCTTGTGCACATTAAGATGTTAAGTTAAGTTAGATTAATAACTCAACCATAATTTCACTTAAGTTAGTTGATTAAGTTCTTGTATTTAAGTAGCAATTATGCCCTAAATATAAGCCCAAATGAAGTTCAAATTAAAGCCAAATGCAACCTAAAGTTATATAGGCATTAAGGGGTAAATTTGGAATGTGTTAAAGTCAAAATTAAGTTAATTTGACTACTTTTTGAGCGCAGCCCATTTTTACCCGAATTTTCTTCTTCTTCCTTTTCTTTTCTTTTCCATTTCCATCTCCATTTCCAAGCTCAAGTTAGGGTTTATATCAAGTTTGAAAATCAAAGTATTTCTCAAGACAAGGTATGTATATATACTTGAATTAATTTAGTTAAGGGTGTTGTGTTGTTTTATTTTCCTTTCTTGAAGAAGTTGTATGGATTATTGGATGAATTGAGTTTAAGATTGATCAATTGTTGTTTATGCATGGAATGAGTTATGAATGTGTTATATGAGTGTGTGAGAGTATGCACGTATTGTTGTAGTGATATGAAGTGTCTTGTTGAAGCAAAGATAGTTTAAGTAGTTAGAGTGGGGGTTGATGGAAGTGGAATTTGAAGTGTTTAATTGTGTTGAATTCATGCTTTGAGTTGCTAGAATTGAGTGGTATAGATATGGGTGAATAATATGAAGTGGGAAGTGTAGTTGAGAAAGATTTTGAAGTGTTTTAACCTAGAATTTTACAAAGTGGAAAACAGGGGATTTGAATTTTCATTTAAAGCTTGTTTTTAAAACGTACGCCGTCATCTGGGGGATTCTACGCCGCCGGCGTAGAGGCGGTGTAGAAAGCCCACAGAATCGTTTTTCCTAACGCCGTTTGCAACGCCGCCGGCTTTAATGCTAAGAATTTGCCAGCGTCTGTTCTTCAGAACCTACGCCGGCAATTTGAGTCTCTACGCCGCCGGCGTAGAGGCGGTGTTGAAAGTTCACAGAACCAAATTTCTTAAAGCCGACTGAACGCCGCCGGCTTTCGCTAGGAAGTCATCCGGCGTTCTTCCTTCCAATTTGTACGCTGGCTTCTGGGAATCAAGGCCGGCGTAGGGTGCAAAGGCTGACGGCGTACACCATTGAACGCTGCCCGCGTTGGCAGTGTACATTTTCAGAACATTGAACACCGGCTCAACGCCGCCGGCGTTGAGTCCGGCGTATCCTGTGTTTTTCAATTTTAAGAGCTTTTTCTAAAAATTTTCCAAAGTTTTATTTGAGCAATTAAGTGTTTATTAAGTGATTTAGAATGTAATAGGACGTTTAAATGCTTATTGGTGACTTTGTAATTAATGAACTGGATGTCTTTGATTAATTGTGATATACGGATATAATATGTATATATTTGTGAGAATGAAATCTATAAATTGTTGATTTATTAATTATTGTGACATTTCTATTACAGTTAAGGATTCTTCGGTTAGTTCAGCACCGAGAGATCCTAGTTCTATACTAACGGGTTCAGGTACGCAATAACTTGTCTGATATTTGCTAGGACCAGACATTTCTAATTTGAACTAAATTGATTCGATTTAACATTTGGATGAATTGGATGTCTATTACGCTGTTTAATCTGGTCCGAGGAGCAGCAAACCTATCATGATGCAATGACATGTTAGCTAGGCGCTTAACCAAGTCATGATGCAATGACTTTACCATGATGCAATGGTACGCTATGATGCAATAGCGATTCTTTTGGTTAAGTGGGTAGCTGATAGGGGGGAATTGTATCTGTGTAACGTTTGCTTAAACTTAGGGGGAAATACCATGATTTAGTTCAAGTTTTATGGGAACTTGTGAACTAGGCTCATGTTATGGACTGAGTTTAAGTAGAGTCGGGCAACGGCTTTTAAACCCTAGATGAAGCTATTATCTTCATGAAATAGATATAGGAGATATAAGTATTCGGACTGCTTATATCAACCCCCTGAGCAGCTGCTGTTACTCAGGATCCCTGGATTCTCGAAGTGTGACCGGGGTTTGAATACCCTCTTGTTGATTTGTGAATCAAAATGTAATAAAGATAACCACTTGTTCTATGATGCATTACATGAATTGGATGACTTGTTATGCATTGGTTATTGTGTACTGGGCCTCTGGCTCACTTTTGCTGCTTTGCAGGTATTGGAGACGAGTATTACGATGATTTGGGCTATGGGTCCGATTTCGAAAGATTTCTGGACGAGTGGGATGAATAGGATCTGGTGACCCGGGACTTTTAAAAGACTTTTTGCTAAGGACCAGCTATGTATAGAAGGCTTGTTAGTGAAGCCAATTTCTTTTGTAATGACCTTAAGATCCTTTAGGGTTCTCATGTTTTGAGAAAACATGTAATTTTTGTAGTGTCATGTATTGGAACTAAACGATGTTTATATGATGTAAATGTATGTATAGATTGCTTTTGTTAGCAATCTTGTTTTATTTAAAAGTTATTTACAAAGTTCAGTGATATTGATCAAACAATTTTCATAAACTGTTAGTTTTAGGACAACCTTACATATAATGTGAAAACGTTATATGTGGTTGGGGATTCGGTACTCTAAGTCTCGGGATTTAGAGGATCGGGTCTTTACATTATATATAAATATATAAACATAATTTATATGATATATATAATACATACACATATACAAATAAATATAGATTATGTGTTAGTCTATATGTTATACAAGCACATAGATATAACATATAACTTATATAATGTAATATATATACGTATATAACTTATATATACAATATATATGTAGTTTATCAATGCCTATTTATTTGCCATTTATATAATATTTATAATGTCTAGATTATTAACTTATATATTATATTTTTTGACATTTATATATATGTATATAAAAAGTAACTTATAAATAAAGATGATGGGTCTATTTGTTTAGCTTTTTTGGACAAATACAGATACTTTTTTTTCAACTTTTTTCTAATAAATTGTTTATTAAAAAACAGATATAAATGAAAAAAAAATTGGTAGTTTTCATGAAAATATCAAATAGATCAAATATAGATAAAATATAAGTACAAATCGAATATATTTATATATATCTTTTTGATACAGATACAGATGAAAAACAGACCATCAAACAGACCCATTATATAACTTATAACTTATAACTTATATATATGAATTATAGCTTATGTAGATAACTTATAATTTATAAAACATAATACATATATAACTTATATACATAAAACATAACTTATATATGCAACTACATATTTTATCAATATCCTATTATTTGTTATATAAATTATATATGTAATGCATAGCATCATTTATATTTAAAATCTTTAGATTATACATTTGTACCTTTTATATATATTTATAACTTATATATATAATCGATATATCATGTAACTTATATCTATAACCTACTACTTATAAGTTATAATGCATATATATAAATACATTACATATATAATACATAGCATTTATATTTAAAATTTTTAGATTACATATTTGTACCTTTATATATATTTATAAAATATATATATATGATCGATATATCATGTAACTTATATATATAACCTACTACTTATAAGTTATAATGCATATATATATATATATATATACACTCTATTACTTCTAACTTATACTTATGAAGTATAGTTTATATATAACTTGTAACTTATATAACATAAAACATATATAACTTATATATACATGATATGAGTTATAACTTAAAAATATTTATAAATATAATCTAACTTATAAAATATAATTTACATATATAACTTATAACTTACTATAACCTATGTGTAGCTAATATATTTATAATCCCTAGATTATTTATTTATATTTTTCAGATTGAGTAATATATATAACTTATAACTCATAACTTATATATTAATGAAAATTATATATATACATATAATATTACTTATAACTTATTAACATGAGATATAGCTTAATACATATAACTTTATATATTACATATATACAAGTTATGAATGAGAACTCTCTCCAACAGGGATGAGACAAAGAAGACCCCACTTCAAAGAGAAGGTGCCAAATGTGACTGAGCTACATACTATACTAGGTAGTGAAAGCCATAGTCCACATTATATATGCCAAGTTGGTTCAAGGATTAGATGTTTTCTTTTAACATGTGCTAAAGAGTAGAGACAAAACAGAGCCGATTGCCATTGCTGTTGCCCATTTCTATGGTTAATATCCCTGATATCCATATCGCATCCGGCACTAAGCATGTAATAAACACTTTTTCAAATTTTTCCTATCAAATTGTTTGTCAAGAAACATATATAGATGTAGATTACATATTTACCATTCCTAAAAAAAATTATTAATATACAAATTAGGTAAAAATAATTACCAAAATATATTTATAATATCACATAAATTAAGATATACTAATTTATATATAAATCACGATAATAAAACATGATATAATATTTGAATACCATTGCTATAATGTGAAAATAAAACAGGATTTTTATACATACATCCCAATTATTTATAGCGATATTGCTACGTAGAATTTTCAAATCCTTCTACCACATCTCTCTTTCTTTTTCTCCCCTCGTATCACATCGCTATCCTCCCCTTCCTTTCTCTTGTCCTCTCTTTATGTTTTCCTTTTTCCTCTAGTTGCTTTTTTGCTTCTCTTTTCTTTTTCTTTTGCTTTTGCTGTTACTGTTACCTATTCCCGTACTTATAGGGGTGTATTAAACGCGATATCTATAAGGATACATAATTTTTTCATATCCTATGTATAACTTACAAAACAGTATATTAGTAATTATTTTTAATTTAACCTTATTTAAGTGATTATTATTATTAAAAACTTTAAACTAACAATTATTTAAATGAAAAATATACGGCAGTTCTCATGAAAACATCAAATAAACCAAATAATATAAAATATAAATAAAATATAGTTACAAAACAAATACATTTAGATAAAATTTAGATGCAGATATAGATACAAATGATAATCTAACAATCCAAACCAACCCTTAACTTGTGGTCTAGTTTTAGTTATTAACATCTATCTATAAATTCGTACGAGTTTTTTTCATTTTTTTAAATATTTTTTGAGTATATATAAGCGTACCTGTTCCATTTATTTATATGGGATGGAGGATGGCATGCGGCATTCGAATCCGGTCCGTGCCAGTTTCCCTATATTTTACTTGGGTTTCTGCTCCGCTTTTCGTCTGTTTTATGGCAATTTTTCAATATGCTCCGAAAAAATTCAACTACTGTAAGTCACCGGCAAATATTAGTGTATTTTAAATAATCAATGAGGATAATAAATAGTTTTTATAAAATTAACTATATAAAAAATTATCAATAATTATATGTAGCTAATTATTTCATCTGAGTATTGTATTGTATGAATATTTTTCAAGTGCTAGTGAGTAGTGTGAGCACAATTAATTATCTCCATGCGTTTATTGTGCGAGATCATTATCAATCATCACGTATTAGTTTTCTCACAAATAAAATTTACATGCAAAGTAATAATATATAATGACACTTTTAAAGCAGCATGATATTTGCGATTATTTTCTTCTTCTTTTTTTTCCTGTTTTAAGTTCATTTGTATAGTGTTAAATCTGTTTTTTTTTTTTTTTTTTTTATCACGACCCAATAGACAGGTGAATATGATTTTTCGGGCTATAGTTTGTAATAATTTTTTAATTAAATAATTATTTTTGCAAACGATTAAATCTAATTTTTTTATTATGACCTCGCAACCATATGAATTTGACTTTTTTGGCCATCATTTGTAATGAATTTCCTTTTTTATTTTATAATAATTTTTGTATACACTTAAATCTGGTTTTTGGATTAAGACCAGTGACCCTATGAATTTGAATTTTTTGGGCTTCGATCATAGCATCTTAAAAATTAAAACCATGCATTATTTGTGATGGCTAAGAGAGAACTAGTATGATAGGTTTCAAATAAGGCCTTTTAAAGCTAGCTTGTCTAAATTCAATATTTCCCCATTAGGTATATATGATAAAAGACTTTTAAAAGCTTATAAGGAAGTCAACTACGGTCTCCATTAAAGAAATGAATTAATTCTAACTATTGATGGTCAATATGATTTGGTAGATGAAGTTAATGGCTAAACTCTGCAAATATCTTTAGTTTTCTTTATTTGGATCATTAAGGTTTTTAGCAAAAACACCATTGTACTACAAAATTTTTTACTAAAAAATTCAAGCACTTGCCTTGAACCAAGAACACACTCAATTTCATCAATTATAGTGAGGTTTGATGTTTTTCAACTCCCTCACTTATTATGAATGCATTCTAACCCATTGGGACTATCTACTCATCCTCGAGTGAAACACGTGTCTATCGTTGTTTCAAAAAAATTATATAAATACAAATTGTATAAAAATAAATACCAAAATTAGTGTGGCTATTTCGCAAGTTCCACTGGAAATGTCAAAATTTTTATAAGTGTCACATGTATAAGCTACGATACAACAACCCACTCGTAAAAATTTTAGTAGTGGTATCGCATAGCAAAATAGCGATACCCATTGTATCGCATTACATATAAGCGATACATGCATGTTTTTTTCGTTCCGACTAAGTCTGAGTACCATCAAAATCCATCTTACACTAAAAAAATGTCATATCAATTTAGTTAATTCCTTTTAGTTTATTTCAATCCTAAGAAGAACAATCAAATTAAGAACAAGAAGAGATCTTCATCTTCACATTCATCTCCTCCGCTCCCCTTTCTCTCTCTAAATCTCTCTCTCTAACCTCTTGCTAATTCATATAGTCACCTAGCCACTGAGCTATCTCCAACGAGCATATTGAGCCTAACTCACAACTCACCGAACTCTACTGTGACACACTAGACTGAGTTGTTCTCCTACCAAGTTGACACTAGATTAAGCCCAAGTCGGATCTCGTTACTAGCTATGGACCCATCCGCACAAGCCATAAGCCATGCATGCACATCGACAGACCACGATCTCACCAACATCATGACTCAATCGTAGAGGGTCATGTTAATAGTAGTTGAGAGAAAGAGAATAAGAAAGAGGGACAAGCTCGAAAGAGGGAAGTTTGGGGTTAGAGAGATGTAGGAGACAAAGGGGCTGGTGTTTTTAGAGAAGGAGAAGCTAGTGAGAGATGTGGAAATAATAAACGTGTATCATACCTGGGGGCTACTATACAAATAAAAAGTTGTATCACGCTTCTTTTATGCGATATAAGGACCCTATTTATGTAATATTTTTTCTATAATTTTGTTTTAAAAAGTATATTATACATGTAATATTCTCACTCATCCTCCATATTAATGTTTCTCTTAATCACCCTATGTGTTGTTTGCCTTAGTTCTTTACCAATAGAGATTCTAGGCTTGCCAACCTTGAAAGGGCGCTTTTAGACCTACAAGACAAAGAACTTGTTAGTGGAACAACTAGATTGTTGTGTAGTAAGACCACTTTAATATTAAGTTATTGATGGGGAACAAATTTGGAAAACTATTTATGGGGAGAAATCATGATAGATAAGGAAAGTAGATCACCATAATAGAAAAGTACATCCCAATGCATTTGAAAGGTGTACCTAGTAGTAGGAGATCTATCTTCCCATTATGGCGACTTTTGAGATCTTGGGGAGTGACTTAGAGATAGTTGGGAGTGTGCGCTAATTGCTTGCTTGTTTCCTAAAGCTAACCTGACAACATAAAGTTCTTTTAAGATCATCCTAGGATATTTAGTCCAATAGCAGGCAAGAAATGACTGAGTTATTAATTGTTAGTGATTGTATTCTAAATCAATCATTGGATATTGTCATCCTTTTATTTTATTAATAAATGGACATTTATTATTATATTGTTTGCATCTTTACTCTATAATAATATTCACAAATAATTATATAATTGTTCTAAATGTCCCTAGATATTCATTGTTGTGGGAACAATAATAAATTAAATCTCCTATAAGGTTTGATTAATAATCATAAGATGTTTATATGTAATGGGATACAAATAAAACACATAGATACATATTAGAGAACTAAGTACTAGATTAACTAGCTATGAGATTGCTACATGGATTAATCTCATAAATGATTCTCATAATGACCATGTCACTAAATCTAGATACCTAAAGTCAACATGCATTTCAACATATGAAATATTACGATTTAACACAATCAAGCATTATTTTTAGCCATAATTATAAAGGCCGTCATTGAGTATATTGTGATCAAGTAGATGAGTGATCGATATGGGATTTGTCTCTTTCATTATGAGAGAAATATTTCTGGGTCCCTTGATAAGTAAGATTGAGAAATGCATGGTCATGCTTAAAAAATTGATGGTATGATCAATGTCATTTTTTTATCAGTCTACTTTGAGATCAAGAAAAGATAAGATTGAACAATATAAGGTAACGTTATCCATGTCTTATGTTCAATCCTGATATTATGTGATAAAAGGACTGTGATATTAAGTTATGGATTAGGATGTGATTGATTACCTCAATTTAATTTACGTAGTCATATTGTCTTACCAGAGGCTAGTTATGATTTATGCACTTGGAAGAAGTTTTAGGTTCATTGCCAATGGCAAGTAAACCTATGGGCTCACATACAAAGAATGGACTAATACAAACACATGATTAAATTTCGAAATTATTTCTTGTTTAGGGCCCTAATCAAAATTAATTACTTATATAATGTAAAAAAATAAATTAATTACTGAAATACAACACTAAAATTGTGTTTATTAAACAGGACATGGTTATATCTATATGCAATAGTTTATCACAAGTTGTTCTCGCGATATTCATTCAACAAAATTACAGAGCAAAAGGAACAGGACAGCGACATGATTATGATAAAAGATAGCGGGTGGTCTCAGCAAATGCATTGAGGATAAAATGAACAGCACAACCATAAATGAAATCAGCAAAAGGACAATTTAACTAGAAACAACGCAACAAACCCATGTGTTCATCGTGAAAATAAATTGTGACAGCTATAGAAAAAGTTTTATTGCTCGTTTGAAATGAGATATAGGAACGATAACTGAAACATAATATTGTGATTTATATTCGGGATTTGTGTGTAGCTATTTATATCTTGTTTGATAAACGTGATATAGCAACTGTATATTGATAATCAATTCCATTCAAGTTGTATATTGGTAATTTTTTTGTCCAGAAACGATATACACGTATTAGACTCACTTAATTTGGAAAATGTCTAAGTTCATTATATAATGCCTTAAGTGGATTATCCTATTTAGAATAGGAAAGTGGTGTATTATTTTAGATTAAAAATATCTATATTAAAATAGGATTTTAAAATAAAAGTAATGGATAATAATATATCTTAGGTACCTATTAAGGATAAAGAAAACATGATTTACTCAAGATTTATTAGATCACGTATTCATCCAATATATATTCTCTCCTAGGGTTTTGGGAAAAAAAAAAAAACATCTATAGATATTGAGAGAGAACAAAAAAGGAAAGAAACCTTAAAAGCCAAAAATGCACGTTCATAGTAGAAAATAAGATTTTCTATAATGTGAAAAGAAAAATGACAGTTGTGAAATCTAAGGTATTTGCACACCTATGTTCATGTTTTGAAAGAGGTTCATTCTTGTAGACATCGATAAAGAGTATTTGCTAAAAGGCAACACATAATTCGATAAACCAGATTGATTATGTATAGATCTAAGTTGGTTCATCATCTATGCTTTTGGATTTGCAAAAAAAAAAAAAAATCGATAATTTTAACTCTACTATTGATTTTGCTAAATCGCTTGGATCCTTATAGGATTTCCACAAAGTTTTTATTTCACTATGCTACTTGAATGTTTTCAATCTCCATAAATCCTAACATTGTTGACAAGGTAGTTCAATTTGACTCTTGCGGTTGACTTAAGGCCTATGATAGGTTAGATTGAGATCAAACAATTTGGACCATGGCCCAAACAAGTTGGTTTGAGCCTAGGAACCCTATATCTAAAATGGTCTATCAACACATGTCGTTTCACATCACTCTTCATGGGCCATATGTAACACATGCACAGAGCATGCCACACATACATGACCATTCCATTAGAACTTGTACATCAACATTTTTTAATAAGATTCTATGGGCCCATGCAAGCTTAAATCATAGTGAGCCTAGACTTGATGACTTGTGACCCATTAAACCAAGGAAGTCCCTGACTATGCTTTTGACTTGCTAAAATAGTTGTTGCACATGTTTTAATTGTTGAGTTAATTAAATTTTGTAGCTAACCTTTATTATTTACCTGCTTACTATTAAACCAGGAAGTCCCATTTTTTTCTTTTTATATTTTTCCCCATTACATGATTTCATGTGACATTGATGACAATGTCAATATCAAGTATGGGGGAGGATTTAGGAAGAAACTAAGGTTATCAAGCACTT